>JADLZK010009870.1:0-103811 GCA_015847255.1 Hyparrhenia diplandra
AAATAAACAATCTCATGGTGCATATGCATTTATTTCTAACCCTAGTTCCACTTGTATTGGTCGAAAACATATTTTGCGGGAACAAAAGTGGAAACTAGTACAAATATGCCCAATCAATAGTGAAAGCATAAAAACCGGACTACGCCTTGTCAAGGAAAGGCCTTGATTCGAAATAAAAGCAAAAGCGGGCCGATGCACCTACGTGACAATGGACCAAAGTAGACCAAGGCGGCCGCGTGAGGCTGGCTCAAGCCGGGCCAAACTTGGGCAGCCCGGCTCTTGCGGCGGCCCGCGCGGATTTTCGGATGTTCCGCCCTTTTCTGGCGGTTGGGCGACTTTCAAGTGGCGGTTGCATGCGGTGCAAATTTTCGTTCCCGCCAAGAACATTTCCGAAGCAAGGGAGCCCTCCATTCCCTCCTCCTCTCCACTATATAAAGAGAGGCACTCCTCACTTGTAACATCATGACATTGATCACCATTCACATCATTACACTCCATTCACACACTCCTCCATCACATTTAGTACACATTGGAGTAGAGGAAAGGAGCCAAGTTAGAAGTAGAAGGGAGTGAGAGAGGAGGAAGTGTGGAGAAGAGGAGTAAGCGACCCCTCGCCTCGGGCGGGACGGAGTTCGAACCCGCCGGCTCCCGTCTCCGCACTTGTACCACTACGGATCATCCCTACCGATTTGAGTAAAGAGATCCAGTGTTCTATCTCCGATAATTATCTTCGAGTTTAAATTATTACTTTTAATTATCGTTCACCGGTTCGTTGTTTACCATATCGGTAGATGCTCTAGTAGAGGACTCGATGAAGACGGATGCTCCCGCCAACTAGAGTACGTGATAAGTAGTGTAGGCGTGGTGTCTAAACTACAAGTCACCCTCGTTTACCAATCGGTCCGCGGTAGTGAGGTGGTGGCGGTGGTGACAGCCCCTGCTCGACCTTAGTATTCCTCCATGTCGGTTGTGCGGTAGTGCGGAGGCGGACCCATACGGCGGACCCCGGGGGAGAGCCGGTGGCTACGTGAGCGTATAAGAAAAAAAGTAATTTGGCTTTAGGATAATCCTCGTAGTAGAAACTCACTACCCAGTTCACCCTTTCCATCTTCCTCGGTAGCTAGTCGAGCGACTTAACGCCTGGATTTCCTGTGAAATCGATACCACTGAACACTTAGGGTGAAGTGCTACAACGGTATTTCGTGTTAAACTGCGGACTATTACGCTACGCTAAGAAACACCAACAAGCATTTTCCGGCTGGCGTTCTTCGGGAACGGTTGTCGTTATAGTCTTGAACCTAGTCTACCCGTGTATCCTACATTACCCATTTCCACCCCGCCATTAAAACAAAAATCTAAAAACTATGGAGCACTCAACTATTGCAAAAAGCATGCGCTCCAGTGGCGAACTCTTAGAGCGCCCATCTTCTTCGAAGCCCATCACGCTTCGAGTTATGAGCTCCATACGGCCTACGGCCATGGTTCGGGATCAATCCTTCTCGGGGATATGATTACGAAAATCCATACCATCACTGAGGGAGTTCGAGCAACTACGTGCTTGCCTCACCATTGAAGGCATGTCACAAGACACGTTGAGGTGGAAGCTATTCCTTTTCTCACTTGAAGAGAAGCGAAACAATGGTTCGACCACAGCATTAGGGAAGGTAGCGGTGATTGGGAAGAATTGCGAGGCAAGGTTTTGCCAAGCTTTCTTCCCTATATCCCGAATTGCTTCCCTCCGTCAAGAGATAATCTGCTTCCAATGAGGGGAGGAAAGGATTCGTTAGGTGCGGCTGGGGACTGATTCTCAATTTTAGCAGTGCGGTCGAACTATCCATTCGACCATGTCTTTGCCGACATTTCGGCTAGGTTTGACTAGAGAGTACGCCCTATAGTTAGACACGCCCACAGGAGGGTCGTTTACACACAAAACCACGAGAGGAAGGGGAAGCCCTTTTTGGGCCGAATTCTTGAAAATACCCTCCTCTAGAACCCGTCCGTGTTGAGCCGATGTCGAAGAGAGGTTTAAATCGCTTCAAGCGAACCTCTAAAAATACTAGACCGAACCAAAGGAGGAACCCCTTACGGGAGACCTCCCGTATATCGAGGGCGTATTTCTTGATGATTTGAGGAAATACCTCGAAATACGAGTCGGTAAAGACCACCAGTTCTGTCACCCCTAGAGAACCTTTAAGCACCGACTCTCTACGAGTCAATCATGGGGTTAACATCTTTCATGAGTAGCGAATGGGTACACGAGAATGAGTCGTCTTCTGAAGAAATTCGGATTCGTACTCCCTCGTTCCCCATTCAATGCACGATAAAAGAAAACAGAAACCGTGTTGTATAACCCAACCAGTGGGCATTAACATCATGTCGAAATTTATGCCCAAACTTATTTTTGAGGAAAGAAAGCGGCCCACAATAAAAACTTTTTAGAGGCGTATGCGTTCAACTCTCCAAGGGTTGGGGGTTTTACATAATGTTTCTCTTTACCATGAAGGTGTCGGAATGAGCCTTGATTTTCACATCTTTGACATTGAGGATTTCGACATTCTAATTGGCCATCCCCTAGAAAAATTATTCACGATCCACCAATTCAGGGAGTTAGATGTTAAATTAGGAAGGGACACGCTCACGCTACCCATACAAAAATCCAAAAACACAATAAATGAACCCCTCGCCCCAATAAAACCATAGAGGTGGTGCCAAAAAAATACCTTTTGAAACTCTCGAAGAATCCTTAGAAAGAGACTCCAAATTCTTCGTTGAAGAAATTAGCGAAGATAGATGAATTTATCGATCTCCCTAAAGAAGAAGAAAAACATCACCACCTCCCATTGAGCTAAAAAGCCCTTTCCCGAAGGTTTGCGCTATGTTTTTCTAAACAACGATAAAAAAATGCTCCCGGTAATTATCATTGACAAATTAACCGACGAGGAGTCATCTAAATTGATCAAAATACTAGAAAAACATAGGACGGTCTTCGGGTATTCATTACATGATCTAAAGGGATTAGCCCTCTAATTTGCTCTCATCGCATCCCTGATGACCCAGAAAAATCACCCTCACGCAAACCAACGCCGGCTCCAATAATGAGATGAGAGAAGTCATGAAGAAGGAAGTCCTCAAACTTCTTCATGCGGGATAATCTATCCCGTACCACCTGGCCCATCGGGTTAGCCTTGTCCGGTGGTACCAAAGAAAGGAGGCATGACGGTAATTGAAAAGCTAAAAATGAATTAATTCCACAGCAACAGGTCCTTTGGGTGGAGAATGTGCATTGATTACCGAAAAACTCAATGCGGCAACAAAGAAAAAGATCACTTTCCGCTCCCCTTCATTGATGAAATGTTGGAGCGGTTAGCTAAACACTCTTTCTTGTTTCCTCGATGGGTATTCAGGTTATCAACAAATTCCCATCCACCACGATGATCAAAAAGCAAGACAACTTTCACATGCATTGCAGACGACGTGACGCGTATATAGAAAGAATGTCGTTGGGTTTTGTGTAATGCACCCGCATCATTCCAACGGTGCATGATGTCAATATTCTCGGACATGATTGAGGAAATCATGGAGGTATTCATGGACGATTTCTCCGTCTATGGAAAAACCTTTGACAACCGTCTTGAGAATTTAGATCGAGGCCCTTTTAACGATGCCAAGAGAAGGACACGGTACTAAATTGGGGAAAAGTGCCATTTCATGGTGAGAGGGGCATCGTCCTTGGACACCTAGTGTCCAGAAAGAGGGATTGAGGTAGACAAAGCAAAAATTGAAGTGATTGAAAAAACTACCTCCCCCGTGAACGTGAAAGGAATCCGTAGCTTCCTAGGCCACGCCAGATTTTATAGACGGTTCATAAAAGATTTCTCACAAACTTCTAGACCGTTAACAAGCCTGCTAGCTAAGGATGTGCCTTTTACGTTCACTAATGAGTGCATGAAAGCTTTTCTCACCATTAAGAAAGCACTCATCTCAGCACCAATCATTCAACCACCGGATTGGTCGCCGCCTTTTGAAATCATGTGTGATGCTAGTGATTACGCCGTTGGTGCGGTCCTTGGCCAAACCAAAGATAAAAAGCATCACGTGATTGCCTATGCTAGCAAAACACTAAATGGAGCTCAACTAAACTACGCCACAGGCTAAAAAAGAGCTCGGGCATTTGTAGTGTTTGCTATCGATAAGTTTAGGTCTTACTTAGTGGGATCCAAAGTAATTGTCTACACTGATCATGTTGCTTTGAAATACTTGCTCACTAAGAAAGACGCTAAACCAGTTAATAAGATGGATTCTCTTACTCCAAGAATTTGATTTAGAAATTAAAGACAAAAAAAGAGTAGAGAACACCGTTGCGGATCATTTGTCGCGTTTGCAATTCACTAACATGCGGGGAGTTACCGATCAATGATTTCCTACTGTGACGACATGCTCCTCAAGGTGGAGGGCGTAACCCCATGGTATGCGAGATATTGTGAATTACATGGTTTCGGGTTACGTACCACCCGGCGGAATCCAGGCACAAGTTGCAAGTTGAGAGTCGCCGCCACACGTGGATGATCCGTACCTATACGCAGTATGTCTTTGGCGGCATGCTAAGGAGATGTGTACCCACCGAGAGGGATGACAAATCATTGAAAAATGCCATGCGGCCCGTCACGGGAGGCCATTATGGAGTACATCGCACTCAAGCCAAGATTTGGCAAGTGTGGATTCTTCTCGCCAACGATGTACCAAGACACCAGAGAATTCATCAGAAGATGTCAAAAGTGTCAGCTGCAAGGAGGAATCACATCAAGAAATGCAATGCCCCTCAACTACAATCTCCAAGTAGAAGTCTTCGATGTTTGGGGTATTGACTTCATGGGACCTTTCCCAAAGTCCCATGATAGTGAATACATCATCCTCATCGCAGTCGACTACGTGTCCAAGTGGGTTGAAGCTCTGGCCTGCCCTGCCGCTGATGCCAAACATGCCAGGAAAATGTTCCATGAGATCATTTTTCTAAGGTTTGGAACACCAAGGATGGTCATAAGTGATGGAGGATCACACTTCATAGACAGATCCTTTCGAGCTTTCTTACGAGAGCTGGGATCTAAGCACAATATAGCCACACCTTACCATCCTCGGACAAGCGGCCAAGCGAAAACGTCGAACAAGCAAATCAAGAACATTCGCGAGTAAAACTGTCAATGCAATGGGGAAGGGTTTGGAAAGACAAGCTACGATGCACTCGGGCATACAGACAGCTTATAAAACCCCCCATTGACATGACACCATTCCAAGCGGTCTACGGAAAAAGTTGCCACTTGCCATTAGAACTTCGAACATCGAGCCTCTTTGGGCAATCAAGACATGGAACATGGACCTTAAGCTAGCCAGGGAAAAATAGACAAAAAGCGATTAACCCGAGCTAGAGGAATGGAGGGAGAAGGCGTATCACGGTGCCAAGCTATACAAAGAAAGAACAAAAAGATGGCACGACCACGAATCCAACGAGAAAACTTTCCACGAAGGAGACAAGGTACTACTCTTTAACTCGTGTGAAGCTATTCGGTGGAGGGGAAGCTGCGAAGCAAATGGAAGGGGCCATACACCAAAATCGACGTCGCACATCATGGCGCAATCACCATCACAAGCGATTCGGGTAATTTATCAAAGGTAAATGGCCAACGTTTAAAAGTTTTTCCTTGAGCCTTCTCCAAATAAATATATAGAGAAAATAATGTTGGTAGATTTTGAGCAATATAAAAAAATAATTCAATAATTCTTTGCCAACATTTTGAAAAAAACACAATAAAAATAAATAATAAAATTACATAGCCATTACTTTTTACTTTTTCTTTTCTTTTTTCTAAAATAAAGAAAACATAGCCTAAAATTGGGGTTTTCCCGTTAACCACCAATGGCAAAAGAATTCGAGATAAGATAATGACCATGGAAAAAGTCGCGGCACAAGGCACGCCCCCACTGCTGGCGCAATGGGCGCAATGGGGCCCCCATTTGCGGCCCCGTGCCTCTGTTTTCTCACATGGATAAACCCCGGCGATCCTATCCCAATCCCCGTGGTGCACGGTCACGGTTTGACGTAAAATTCTATAAATTGAACCCCAAGTTCCTCATGGCAAATCACACCAAACCATCTCTTCTCCCTCATTCTACTTGCTCAACCAACCCCATGGCCGACCACAACACAAGTTTTGCCAACTCTCCCATTGGAACACAAGACTTGTTTTTTGTAGCGAAGAGCCCCTTAGTTTCACCGAGTCCGACCGGAAGAACCACAAAGAAAGGCCAGCTCTAGCACCTCCTCCAACTACCCACAGGCGTCGTTTTTTCATCTACGGGTATGAAAAGCCGAGAAGGGGGGTACGCTAAAGGGCTCATCGCGCAAACCCCATGTCGAGAGGTTCGTTAGGCCATCTCTCGGTGAAACGGTTCATTAGGACACCTCAAGTCACTAGGACTAAGATAGTGACGGGGGAAGAAAGCAAGGCACCACCACCTTCCTTGCTAGAAAAATATGAAGCCCTTAAGGACCTTTTTGGGAGGCCATAGAGAATTAGATACTTTACGCACAAAAATTGCGCCACCTCACTGATGACATGGAAATTGAAGAGTTCAAGTTTAACAATAGGGTGGCAAAGCTAGCAAAAATAGCTAGAGTATCATACACTCGAGTAAAAATCATCTCGCTTGCTTGGGGCTTCCTTTTTAATTCCTCGCATTTTTATTTCCTTTTACTTTGTAATTGCACGAAGATCAATAAAGTTTGTCTTTGAATATTTCTTTGTGCACTTGTTTCTCTATTTTTCTGTTAACTTCTATAAAAGAAACAAGTGTGGGGGAGATCAAATTCATATACTAACTTAAAAACATAGACAAACTTTATCCTTTCTGTCAATCCATTATAAAAGAGCCACACATTATCGAATTCTTGTGCTTTGAGAGAGAGCATGATTACTTGAATTTCTCCTTCCTGTGCAAATAAGACTTGGTTTTTCCTATTTAAAAAAATAATAAATAACTCAAAATAATATTCTGGGATAATCAAAACTTGAACCAGTATTCAAACAAAATAGCTACTTCCTTATTTATTGTATCTCGTCAAATTCAAAGATTAATGTTTGAGAAAGTTTCATGGTCCCAAGATCGAAGTACATGTGCACAAATAAATTGATATTTCGAATATGATGAAACCCACGTATGCTTCAAAGTCATGGGTGTGCTAAAAAAATGGGCACGTGCCCACATAGAAAACAATGGGTACATCGATGCCCGCCTATCTAAAAAAAAAAAAAAAGAGAGAGAGAAGAAATAATGGACAAGTGTCGAGGCGAGGGCGTAGAGCCCACTTCTCCAAATAAAAGAGAAGAAATAATGGACAAGTGTCAGGGCGAGTAGAGCCCACTTCTCTAAAAATTAAAAAAAAAAAAAAAAAAAGAGTAGCAAGCCCATGACCCTTTGAATGCAAAGAGGCATCATAACTAAAAAGAACGTACCTATGCACATCTTTGATCTAGGAATATGACACTTCTCTCCATTAATCTAGAAATTGACTTGACATTTCATACAAGGAAGTAAGCAATTTTGTTGGTACTCTCAAGTTTGATTAAACCCGGGAACGTAACACAAATTCTTTTCAAAAATTTTTTTTTGAAAAACAACCAAGTCTATTTTGTGCGAGTGTAAGTAGAAATAAAGGACTCTGCTTATCTTCATTACGATCATTCAAGGTAATGTGATAGAACACTTTGGTTATTGGAGCGAAGGAAACACGACCTCACGAAAAACTTAAAGATTAACTTTACTCGAGGGGGCGAGTAAAAGCCAAGTGTGGGGAGTTGTTGGCGGTCGTTATCGAGCATATAACACCGCCAACTCAGGTTCATTCAAGGAAAATAAACAATCTCATGGTGCATATGCATTTATTTCTAACCTAGTTCCACTTATATTGGTGAAAACATATTTTGCGGGAACAAAAGTGGAAACTAGTACAAATACGCCCAATCAATAGTGAAAGCACAAAACCAGACTACGCCTTGTCAAGGGAAAGGCCAACAGTCCGGAAATAAAGCAAAAACGGGCCGATGCACCTACGTGACAATAGACCAAAGTAGACCAAGAGGCGGGCGAGAGCACGGCTCAAGCCGGGCCAAACTTAGGCGGCCGCCGCCCTTCGCGGCGGCCGGCGCGAGTTTCGGGCGGATGTTCCCGCCCTTTCTCTGGCGGTTGGAGCGACTTTCAAGTGGCGGTTGCATGCGGTGCAAATTTTCGTTCCGCCAAGAACATTTCGAAACAAGGGGAGCCCTCCATTCCCTCCTCCTCTCCACTATATAAAGAGAGGCACTCCTCACTTGTAACATCATGACATTGATCACCATTCACATCATTACACTCCATTCACACACTCCACTCCATCACATTTAGTACACATTGGAGTAGAGGAAAGGAGCCAAGTTAGAAGCGAAGGGAGTGAGAGAGGAGGAAGTGTGGAGAAGAGGAGTAGCGACCCCGCATTGCCTCGGCGGAGGCGGAGAGTTCGAACTTTGTCGGCTCCCGTCTCCGCACTTGTACCCTCTGGATCATCCTACTGATTTGAGTAAGAGATCCGTGTTCTATCTCCGGTAATTATCTTCGAGTTTAAATTATTACTTTAATTATACGTTCACCGGTTCGTTGTTTACCATATCGGTAGATGCTCTAGTAGAGGACTCGATGAAGACGGATGCTCCGGCCAACGCTAGAGTGCGTGATAAGTAGTGTAGGCGTGGTGTCTAAACTACAAGTCACCCTTGTTTACCAATCAGTCCACGGTAGTGAGGTAGGCGGCGGTGGTGACAGCCCTGTTCGACCTTAGTATTCCTCCACACATCCGGGTTGTGCGGTAGTGCGGAGGCCGGACCCTTCTGGCGAGACCAGGGGAGAGCCGGTGGCTACGTGAGCGTATAAGAAAAGAAGTAATTTGGCTTTAGGATAATCCTGCGTAGTAGAAACTCACTACCCAGTTCACCCTTTCCATCTTCCTCCCGGTAGCTAGTCGAGGCGACTTAACGCCCGTTCCTGTGGAAATCGATACCTCTGAACACTTAGGGTGAAGTGCTACAACGGTATTTCCGTGCGCTTGCGGACTATTACGCTTACGCTAAGAAACACCAACATCCATCTCCTCTTCCCACTCCGATGGAGCTCCTTCTCGGGACACGAATTCCATCCATGCCGCTTTTAAGCGTATGCGGACCTCCGTCGCATCGGCGGGGGAGAAGGACGCCTCCCTACTCGCCGGTGAATCGCTTGATTGCCCCTTGTGCTTACGCCGATTTTTCCTAATCCTATTTTTTGCTTGCGTGCAGTGCCTCTTTGTTGACATTTCTTAACGTATGCGGATAAATCCGCCAAGCCCACGGAATTGTCGTTGTAGCTTTCACGGAAGTATTGAGGTATCGTATTTTCCACAGGGAGCGGTTGCGCTCTAATCTTTGAACGGGGCCACCCTAGGATAACTATGGATAGTGAGGTATCTTTATGGGCTTAGGTTTTCAGGCGGGGATTTCTAGGGCTTGTTATCTCCTTGCCGGGCACCGCCAACGCCCAAAGGGCGGCTCCCAGGCAATTAGCGCTACGTCACACCCGAGCGTGGGGGATTTCAAGGGGACGGTCAAGGCTTGTCACGACCCGGCCGCCTACCCCTCAACCGTGGGATGCTTCACAAAAGATAGGTGAACGCTAGCCCAAACGCCATGTTTGCACTACCATCCACAACTCTTGGGTCGATCAAGGTTCCCCGGTCAAAGAGTTCCTTCTCCAAGAGTAACGACCCGAAGGTACGACTATCGATCCCGCAAGTCTATAACAGCTAAGATAATATACTTGAAGAACAATAAGCCGAAAGATAATCACAAGCTTTCTTACCAAAGTGTAAGTAGCTTGTAGAGGTAAAAGCGTGGCGGGTGCCGACAAGTCCGGCACTCAGACCACCGAGATCCACGGCGCACCGGGAGGCACACAGGGACTCCATGGAGAAGAGGCCAAGCCCTCTTCTACTCTTCCCCTCTCACTCTCCACTAGAACTAAGAGGAAGAATCCTCTCTACTACATTGTGGATCTCCTTGTGTTGTATGTGGTAAAGGAAGAGCTCTACTAAGAAGAGGGAGAGCTCTTGCCTTAGAATGATTGTGTCAAATGAGGGAGAGAGGGGGCTACTTATACACTTGGAGGAGGGGCCTAAGTGCTAAATTACACCAAAACCGACCTTGTACGCCTTCCTAATTAGACCAAACCGACCATCCCACGTCGGTAACCCCTAGAAGGCAGGTTAATGAACCGCCTCCCCGAGGCTGGGTAAACCGCCTCGGGGAGGGTGCGGCCGCACCTTTGGGTCTGTAGCGCACCCATACGGGTTCGGCAAAATTCAGGCTTCGGCGGGGTGGCGTTGTTGGGCCCGAAAAGTCCGCCGGTGGTGTTTGCTCGGCCCAACTCGGCGTTTTTGGTCCATTTCCACCCTCGTTCTTGAAGTATTCTCGAAGTGCGCTTTCGAGGGGTTGCGTACTTTGGTCTTATTTCCACCTATTTTTTTATTATAAATACTACAAAATACATTTCGGACACTACAAGTGGAAATATATTAGTAATAAATGTATATGAGTATAAAAGGTATAGTTTCACTCCCTTTATGGTAGTAAGTTGTGGGAAAAATATGTCGTTAGTGACCGTCAACAAACTCCCCCAAGCTTACCCTTTGCGGCGTCCTCGAGCAAAAAGATAAGTACTTGGTTGTTGATCAGGAGTTGCTACTACGCCGATTACATTTCACAAGTGCCAGGTTTATAACAAGATTTTCTACTATAGTTTGAATAAAATGGCACGTCTTTTCTCACCCTTTATTACCTTTCATCATTTGCGGGGCTTTTTAGTCTGTCTCAAAGTCTTGGGCGGTTGCTAGATAGAACGGTTGTAATAGAAATACTACTCATTCATTCTTTTGATCAACCTTTTCATCCCGGGATTATTTATTAGATTTATATTTGTTTTTCAAGAAAGTATGGGCTTTATTACTACATATATATTTTTTGGAGAGGTGGGCTCTACTTGCCCTAGACTTTTGTCTTTTATTTCCTCTCTTTCTTTTTTTTTCTTTTCTTTTTTTTCTTTTTGAAGATGTGGGCTCTACTCGCCCTCGGACACGTGTCCATTTTTCATCTCTTTTTTTTAGCACAGCCCATATCTTTTCTTGTTTCTTCAAATTAGATTCCGGATGTTAAGTTTCTCTCTTGAATGAAATCATAGCAAATCTATTTGTACCATATCATATTTGGCAACAACGTAGACTGGATAGAGCTTATGCAACCCACATGAATCGGGTTTTTCAAGATGATTTTAAGACTTAGCCACTAAACTCAAACTTTAGAGAAATTCAAGTTATAAACTAGGCGAGGCAAAACATAAGACAGAGTAACTATTCATCATTTCAACAAGGGACTAAAGCTAAACATTTATATTGCTCATATGTATAGGAATGGAATTTTCGCCCCCTTTTTTTTTTTTAGCATAACTCATCATTTTATAAGATAGAGAATATAATTAAAATGTGAGATACTGGCGTTACCTTTCTTGGAGCCCTCCCCAAACTAGCTCTTTACTTACCTTTCATGGTTGTGCTAGCTTGTGCGGCGCAATGATTTGAGTTGTGATTGGTCGTGTGGTTGGAGGCTCCCCCAAGCTTGTCTTTTGATGTCATCACAAAAAACGGGACAAGGAACTTGGGGTTGAAAGGTTTATCTCCTCTTCTCTCATCTCTCCTCCTTCTCTTCTCTCCCCTTCTTATTATTATTGTGAGATGTGAGAGTGAGAGTTTTGCACAAACCACCGTTTGAAGAGGAAGGAGTTAATGGTAGTTGTTCGTCTCGTCCTTCTCCATCATGAATTGCTCGGCGCTCGTGCATTTGTCTTTGGGGAGATCTCGGATGGGTGTAATTGAATGCTTGAGAAGTCTCCCCACACTTATTCTTGTACTGTTTTATTCAAACAAAACAAAACAAAAAGAAAACACATACATGGCTCTACCGGCTTAAACACCGTGGAGCCTTTATTATGAGAAAACTTTATTTTATTTTATTTTATTTTTTTTTTTTTTTTTTATTTGTTCACCTCATCATGACTCAAGCAAGGCTCATAAAAGAGGCAGTGTGAGCAAAGCCTTGATTCATCTCCAAAATAAGATACTTCAAAATATCATGACAACAAAAAACTCTAAGTTCATTAACCTAACTCGACACCAAGTCAAAGTTCGATTAAAGGAGATCTTTTTAACCTAAGCACCATGCTCAATTTAAAAGACCTATGGATGTATCTATAGAATACACCCAAACTCAAAGCATGTGTCAATCAAGGGAAGCATGGAATTTTATCATCATGGAGAGAAAAAACGAGTGAAGAGATTTTAGTGAATAATTATTTTCTTTGCATACCGGATATACTTACCGCAACTTTAATGGATGAAACATCGAAGTTGTTGCTGCGGTGTGCATGGTGGCTTTGTCCAGGTGTATCTCAAGGCTAGGCCAGGCATACACATGACGTGTGTGCGGGCCATGGGCCTTGATGATAGCAGCAAAGAATGAGAGGCGAGCCCTTCTTGCTTGTTAAAGTAAGGAAGGGTCGAGTCAGCAAAGCACTTTTAGTATATTTCTTGACCATGTAGGGCCAACCTACTCCTCCCTCTCTTATTGTTTTTTTCTATTCTATTTTTTTTTTTCTTTTCAACAACATTCTTATATATTTTTTTCTCTCATCTTTTTTTTTTTTTGCCTCTCTCTTCTCTCTTTTTTTTTTTTCTAACATTTTTTTTCTCTCTCTTTTTTTTTTTTTTTTTAGGAAGGCAGGGCTGACATCATATTTTATTCACCCTCATTTTTTTTTGTATGACCCCTTGGTGGATAGAACTTGAGATTGTCACCATCTTCCCCCACACTTAGACTTTTGTGTAAAAGTCAAGTGTGCAAGGTCCGGTCTCCTCTTGAGTATGTTCCACCATCCATGAACATCATAACTCCTTTTTTTTTTTGGGTGATGTAGCTCTCATGTTCTCAAGCATCGCATGCCTCTTTGTTCTTCTTAATCGATCTCCACGAAATGGTTAGCGACAAGAATACCCGAAGGTGCATACTAACTTGATAACATGTTCTTGCTTTTATTAATAAGAAGAGAGAAAGACTTTTTGTGCTTTTTTTATGAGGAAATAAAAAGAGAGATAAAATAATAAATATTATTGCCTTTTTTTTTTTTTGAAAAGAGAGATAAAATAATTATTATTTTTTTAATGAGAGGAATTTTATAAATTTTTCTTTTTATGACAATAATAAGAGACACGTAAACTTTTTTTTTTTTTTTATTTTTATTTTTGATAGTCCGAGGTATCTCCAAGCAAAGTGATTTGAGTTATGGTCATAAGCTTGACCGCGGGAAAACATCTTGCGGTGATGGTGGTGAAGTTCCCGTTTTACCACAAAGAAGTTGGCATTACGCTCAAGCCGCAAGGTTAGCGTCATCATGCTACTACGAGATTTGCAACCATTCTCTTAAAAGTTTTACAAAAAAGAACCAAGAGATGGTTGTGGTCTTCGTCGAAGCACTCGGCTAGAAGCAAGACAAACTCAAGAAGACCCAAAGGTGAGCATGTAGGAAGTCTCAATTGACAACTTGTTATGCCCAACAACATATTTCTGCTTGGTCTCAAGAGTTGTCGCTTCGTGCATGTCCATAGCACATGAGGTTTTCTCCTCAAAAGATGTGTTATGAAGGACGAACGCTGAATCTTGACTATTGTCGAGAACAACGTTTTGTTGGCCGGAGGGACATGACTTGTGTTCGGCCGAGAGCGACAGTGTGTTTCGTTTCACTAAGATGCGGAAGCAACTTGGGTGAAGCGAACGAAAGTTATGAACCGCCTCCTCGAGCGGGTTTGGTTGGGAAGATGCTTCGCCTATCTAGGTGTGAGAGGCGGAAGCAATCTTTCCCAACTTCTCATCACGGCTCTCCTCTATGGGTTTTTCGTGAAAAAGCTTTTTTTTTCTAGAGGGTAGCCTATGAGAGGATTGAAGTCAAGGATGAGATAGATATGAAAGTCTAAGCGTACCTCGGTTTACGAGGTTCTGTCATCATCCTTGAATTCAATCGCGAACTCCAAAGGATGAAGCATTCCTTCCTTTGTGGTTCGGGAGAGGGCTCAACAGTCGGTTCCAATGGCGGCATGTTGGGAATGGCTCGACTGATGAAGGCTCCTCAATACTTGACATGCCATTAATGTGGAGGGGAAAAATGTTTGGAGAAGCAAGCTTCTCTAGGATGTGTTCAAGGGTTTTCCTATGTTCCGTTGTAGGTTTACGTGCAAACAACCCTCCAACGGTCATGTCAAGGCATAGGGCAGCATCTATGTCAAGACCCAAAAACATATGCAAAGGCACACTATCGGGTAATGACAAGTCTAGGCCAACATGTATAAACATTATAAATCTAGCCTAGGCTACACCTATGGACTCCTTTTCATCCTACTTGAGATCGAGGATTGTCCTTGGTAGGCATCGATGGGGAAGAATGCTAGACAAAAATTGTCTTTGAGTTCTTCTCAGTCCCCATTCAAATTTCCTACGACAATAGTGTACTATTGTTTTGCTTTCCCTATGAGGGAGAGCGTAAACAAATTCCACATGTGAAATTCTTGGATCATGCTAGGAATGCTTTGAGGCATGATCATAATTCCTCGAAATCTCGTAGGTGGCAACATAGATTTTCAAAATGGTCACCAGAGATGGAGTGCCCGAACAAAGTTTTTTTTTTTTTTTTTTTAAATTAGGGGGCAGATAAAAATTTTGGTTTTGAAAAAGATTGTGGCTCTTGTGAACTCCCCCATTGAAGCAGAAGGTTTTTGAAATGGAGTAGGCTTCATTTTGAAAGAGAAAAATAAATAACTATTTTTGTTTTTTTTAGATACAACACACGGGTGCTCTAGGCTCAGAGAGAATTACGACAACCATTCCCCGGCAACGGTGCCAGAAAGCTTGTTGACATTTCTTAACGTATGCAGATAAATCCGCAAGCACATGGAATTGTCGTTGTAGCTTTCACCCGGAAGTATTCAGGGTACCGTATTTTCCACGTGGAATGGTTGCGCTCTAATCTTTGAACAGGGCCACCCTAGGATAACTATGGATAGTGAGGTATCTTTATGGGCTTAGGTTTTCAGGCAGGGATTTCTAGCGCTTGTTATCTCCTTGCTTCGGGCACCGGCCAACGCCCAAAGGACAGCTTCCGGCAATTAGCGCTATGTCACACCCAAACGTGGGGGGATTTCAAGGGATGGTAAAGGCTTGTCACGACCCGGCCGCCTACCCCCTCAACCATGGGATGCTTCACAAAAGATAGGTGAATGCTAGCCCAAACACCATGTTTGCACTACCATCCACAACTCTTGGGTCGATCAAGGTTCCCGGTCAAAGAGTTCCTTCTCCAAGAGTTACGACCCGAAGGTACGACTATCAATCCCGCAAGTCTATAACAGCTAAGATAATATACTTGAAGAACAATAAGCCGAAAGATAATCACAAGCTTTCTTACCAAAGTGTAAGTAGCTTGTAGAGGTATAAGCGTGGCGGGTGCCGAGCAAGTCCCGCACACTCGACCACCCGAGATCTACTTGGCCTTACAAGGGGAGGCACACCGGGACTCCATGGAGAAGAGGCCAAGCCCTCTTCTACTCTTCCCTCTCTCACTCTCCACTAGAACTAAGAGGAAGAATCCTCTCTACTACATTGTGGATCTCCTTGTGTTGTATGTGGTAAAGGAAGAGCTCTACTAAGAAGAGGGAGAGCTCTTGCCTTAGAATGATTGTGTCAAATGAGGGAGAGAGGGGGCTACTTATACACTTGGAGGAGGGGCGTAAGTGCTAAATTACACCAAAACCGACCTTGCACGCCTTCCTAATTAGACCAAACCGACCATCCCATGTCGGTAACCCCGTAAGGCAGGGTTAATGAACCGCCCCCCGAGGCTGGGCCAAAACCGCCTCGGGGAGGGTGTGGCCGCACCTTGGGGTGCTTGCGCGCCCCCCGGGTTCGGCAAAATTCAGGCTTCGGCAGGTGGCGTTGTTGGGCCCGAAAAAGTCTGGCCGGTGGTGTTTGCTCGGCCCAACTCGGCGTTTTGGTCCATTTCCACCCCGGGCTTGAAGTATTCTGAAATGCGCTTTCCAAGGTTGCGCGTTTTGGTCGTATTTCCACCTGTTTTTTATTATAAATACTACAAAAATACATTTCGGACACTACAAGTGGAAATATATTAGTAATAAATGTATATGAGTATAAAAGGTATAGTTTCACTCCCTTTATGGTAGTAAGTTGACGGGAAAAATATGTCATTAGTGACCGCCAACACGTACCGTGAGTTGGAGGCGATTCTGCGGGTGGACCTCGAGGCGGGGGTGGAGGGGTTCCTCGAAGGGCAGCACCTAGCGAACTACGCAGGATCTCCTTGAAGGTTAAGTTTTTCCTATGGCAAATGTTTAACAACAAGCTACAAGTTACACGTCTTTGCTCAAAAGAGGGTGGAAGGGATCCGAAAGTGTTGTGCGGATGATGGTCTTGAATTTATTGATCATGTTTTTTTCAACCGTCATGTGGCGAGATTTATTTGGCAAATGGTTAAAGAGATTTGGCGAGATAGAACCTCCCAATTCATTGGATGACTTTCTTGATAGATGGTTGCGTAAAGGTACTGTTACCAACTAGAGTTGTGTTTTTTGTTTTTGCTAGCCTTGCATGGGCGCTTTGGATTAACAGGAATAAAATGGCTATTGAAAAGAAATATCCCAACTCACCCAATCGATGTTGTATATCTTGCAATATCTTTTATGCAAATGTGGATGATCCTACTCAAGGATAAAGACAGGGGAGCATGTCGAGCATGTGAAGGAGGAGATTCTAAGTTGGGTCAAGGCTTTCGTTCCAATAAATTTAGTTTCAACCGATGTAATAGAGCTTTATACCTTGAGGTTATGTAGTGAAATTTGGAAATTTTTGCCGCTTTTTTTGCTTAATCTTGTAACCGGTAACCCCGTGAGTATTATCTTGTAATTGTCTTTGGCTTTCTTAAAAGCCGAAGTTTAATGAAACTCTTTTCAAAAAAAAAAAAAAAAAGATCTCTTGGTCACTTCCATTAGAAACTGCATTTCTATAAATAATAACCTGCCCTTCTTCCGGGGTTCGAGAAAACAATAAAAGACCCTACCAGCCCAATTGTGAAACATAGGTTTAAGCCAAGTTGAAAAGCTATTTTAGAGGCATACTACAATGCAAGGATAAGTCAGAAGCGTCGAAACAAATTAAACCGATAAATAAAGAAGATATCATTCTTGGATCAGTAGATATATCTCCAATTCTCTAGCTATTTTTCTTAAGTAGCACCATCAGATCATACCCGAGGATTGTAAAAAAAATTACCGGTCGTTGGTCCATCCTTGGTGAGGCCGCACAAACTAGCAATACATGTTCGATAGAGATTTTTTACAAAGAATGAAGAGTGAAGCTGCTAGAAACCGGTTAGACAAACTCTAGGTCGCTTGGAGGCGGCCATGAGCCGGACGAGAGATGGCAGGGGCCGTGGAACCGCAGGTTCATGGACCTCATACACCTCCTCACCTTCACATTAAGGCCCTTTGATGATCCAACAACAGTTGAAGAATCGCTCACCCTTTCGAGTCTTGATCGAGTTCTTCTCAATTCTTGATGATGTAGTAATGGGGTCATCCTCGGTAAATAAATGTAACATGCACAGCTGAGATCTCTTCTGTCACTTGCATTCTGCCTTTACCTTCGTCGATCACCTTGTGCCTCGCAAACTTCCATCAAACTAGCACGAACATTCAGATTCTCGTTTCTTGAGCCCCCGGTTCAGCCTTTCCATTCCCTTTGTCATATTTACAAAGTTCGGTCTCGCACTCAAATTCAACTCTTTCCTTCCATCGGTTTCGATTAACTCAACTACTTCAACAGCTTGCTATTGCCACAACACCCGAGATTCGAAACTGAATTTCTGCTCCTTTGTTGCGGCTTCCGGTTAACTCACCTACTTCGATAAGCTTGTTGTTGATATAAAACCCGGACTCAGCAGCTGAGAATCATTGGTTTGAAGCTCAACATCACCAATGATCTTAGCACTCAAATACTCATAGCTCAACAGTTCAGGTTCGTGTTGTGGTAATCCGAATCTTGCTCTTCCAAAAAGTGTGACAGGCGGCTCAACTCTCGATCTCAAAATCAACCACCGCTTTGCTTTTGTAGCCTCTTCTACTACCCGATCGCCATCATCGTGAGCAAGACTCATGAACACAAGAATTGAACACTTCCTCGCCCTTCTTGGCGGCTTTCTTTGTCGGCAAAAGATCGCCTACTGCGGTGTGCGGTGGCGATAGACATTCCATCGATATCCCGAGCAACTTCCATAGGGGATCGTCGGGGCCAAACGGGACGGGGGCCGGTGTTTCCCGGCGTTTGAGGTCCACCGCCTTGTATGCGGCGTGGTGGAGACGACCCATTTTGGCCCGAGGATCCCCAGCTGCGCTTTGCTCCAGCTCGTCCTATGATGAGTGCATCGACAAGCGGGCGTGCGGACCCGAAATGTCGCCTCGCGCCCGTCCCCGATCGGCCTGGCTGCTTTGTGTTGTTGGCGGCGCCTCCTCCGATGGCGGTGGATCGTAGTTGTGGGTTGTACCGCTGCGTGGAAGGCGGATGATGAGGGGCTCGGCTGAGTGCAGCGCAAGCGCCAGCCGCGAGGATCTCCGTGGCCCGCTCAAGCGGCCCGCGGGAATGGCGGGATGACATGGAAGGCGGGTGGAGGCGGCGGCGTCATCAGCGGCGAGGATCTCCGGCGCGGCGTGTGTGTGGCGTCACGGTGGCGATCAAAGTTTCTCTCCCAATCGGCGTAGATCTTGGACCCGAACGCCTTGGACACCCCCTACAAGGATGTCCTCCTGCCCTAGCATGTCGCAGACGAGGTACACTCCGGGGCGGCTCGGGTGCTTCCAGACGCTAGATTGATCACCGGGCGGATGGAGTCCTCCCCATCGGGAGCCGCAGAGCGCACCGCACGAAGGTGCGATCGAGGAAGAGGTAGTCGGCGCGGGCGGGCGAGGCGAGGTGCGGTGGCGGGCGGCGAGGCGTCAGAGTCAGCGGCAGGTTGCGGTGTGCGTGACGGCGCCGGGGGCCTCGAACAGAACATCACGCGGCCCGGTCCCATGTTAAAAGGGAATGGATGAGAATGGTCGGTTATCCAAATCGACGAGGGGACATGAGGAAAGAGGAGGGAGGGCGAGCTGACCTCGGCGCGGTTGGCGCCGAGCGTGGTGACGGTCAAGTCGCCGTCGGTCCGGGACGCTAGCGGCGGGTCGCTGAACGCTCGCCTCGATAAACGCGCCGCGATCGAGCCGGGGAAGATGCGAAGGGCGATGAGGATGGTGAAGCGGGAGGCTTAGGACCGGGGAGACGGCGCGGTGGCGGCAATGCCGGGCGAGGTGGTCCCGATGGGCGGCGTGAGGAAGCGGTGGCACTTCAGCGACGACGCCGGGGTCCACGTGTCCACCGCGAACGGCACCCACGGGGCATCTCAATCGGCATCTCGGCTGCTCGTCTCGTCTCGCCTCGGCCAGGCCTCCTCCGGCGGCGATCCGAACCGCCGATTGATTGGATTGGCGCCGCTTCGGCCGAATTTCAATTTTGAGCGGAGGGCGGGAGGAGAGCGGAGAAAGCGAGTAGTTTTGTTTCGTTTCACTTCAAAGCCCAGGTGTTGACAAGAACCAACTACATATTTTTCCCCGTCAACTTACTACCATAAAGGGAGTAAAACTATACCTTTTATACTCATATACATTTATTACTAACATATTTCAACTTGTAGTGTTCAAAATGTATTTTGTAGTATTTATAATAAATACAGGTGGAAATACGACACCAAAGTACGCCATCCGGGAAGCGCATTATTGCAAAACACAAGCCCGTGAGCAAATCGACCCAAAACATCAAAATTAGGCCGAGCAATGCCCGCCCACAACTTTTCAAGACGAAGGGCCTTGAGCCCACCGAGACGGGCCAAGCCGAGCCAGGGGGGGTGCGCTTAGCAGCCCTTGGTGCGACCGCACCCTCCCCGAGGCGGTTTCGGCCCACCTCGGGGAGGCGGTTCATTAACCTTCCTTCCGGGGGTTACCGATGTGGGATGGTCTGTTTGGTCTGATTAGGAAGGTGTACTAGGTCGGTTTTGATGTAAATTAGCACTTAGGCCCCTCCTCCAAGTGTATAAGTAGTCCCCCTCTCTTCCTCTCTCAACACACACCACTTGGAGTCCAAAGAACCAAAGATTCTTCCTCTCTCTACCACCTCTACCTCTCTCTCTTCTTCTACTTCTTCTTCTTCTTCTTAGTTCTTGGTTAGCACTTGGAGTAGAAGAGCTACAAGGAGGGCTTGTCTCCTAGAAGAAAGTGCCTTGGTAATATATCTTCTCAATGGAGCATTCTTCTATTTGCAAGTCTTATATCTATGTTCTTGGCCTAACTTATGAACTAGAGTATAGTTTTGTTCATGTTCTTGTGTTGGTATATGAACTAGCATATAGTTTACATATCATAATCTTGACATGTTCATATCGGTTCATCATCGATCATCATATGCCTTACTTGATTAGAGGTGGGATATCGGTTCGTTGTTCCTTCGGGTTTTGCTCTTGTTCTAGTCCGTCCATTCGACGAGTGGGGATCTGGGGGGACAAAGTAGTAGTGCTCGATATGCGGGCATGGTGCCCGGGTATTACGACACTGCGAATATGAGAGCATGCCACGGTTGAGGGGGTAGGCGGGCCGGGTCGTGACAAGCCTTGACCGCCCCTTGAAATCCCCCCACGTTCGTATGTCTTTGTAGGAGTTCGTAGAATGCCTCGGTGGGGAAGCAGACTTCTGGTGGGGTCTCCCGGTATCCTAGACCTAACCATGCTTAAATCATGTTTGCATATGATCTTAACTATTCATTTGTATGGCCATGACTAGATACATTAGAATTACTCCATTAGGTTATTCATTTATTCTTTATCTATTTTCTTTATCCTTTCTTTGGTGGATTCTTAAGTGTGTGTCACACTATCCATAAACCGTTATTGCTTACCCCTGTTATGAACAAATTGGTCTAAGCAAACATGTGTTCCTCTATTCAGATGCCATGCTAGCTTATTAAACACATGCCTTCCTTTGGGAAAATATAAATAACGATACCACGAATACTTAGGGTGAAATGCTACAATGATAGATCCGTGCGCTTGCGGATGAAATATCTAAGATGGCAAGATCTATCCCGTTGGCGTTCGATTCGGATCAGCGACATGGTGGTTTCACTTGGGGATGTCGGGCAAGCATTTCGGGCATTTGTTATTGGGGATGGGTTTTAAACTTGTCTCTATTAATTGCGCTAAGAAATGTCAACTAGCATTTCGGGCGCCATTGCCGAGGAAGGCATTGTGAAAAAAATAAACTAGCCGGGCTATGAATATGAACGTGTTAGCGTGGCTACCATTTGCTCATACAAGGCTAATCTTTTATGTTTTTCTCTGTTGTGGATGAAAACGGGATAGTGTATGTCAGGTTTCCAACTGCCGGAAAACTTCATCTCCGATCCAGAGGCACTCCTAAGGAAGAACAGGTCTCGTGCCGCTTCTTCTTCGGTCGGAACCCGGCGGTCGAGGCCGACATATCCCCTCGCACCAACCGAACAGCAAGCTATGGCCAAAAAGTCGCTATCGATTTCTCTACTCATTTGTCACCAACGTGCCCACCGGGCGGTGGTGAATGTGGCGTGACAAGAACTTTGAGCTGCGACTGGGCCGATCACTATGGTGCAGCCGGTCCATTCGTGGACTGCCTAGCGAGGGACGCCAACGCTCATCTCCAAAGCACTTCCTTGAGCTATGCGACACAATTGTTATCAAGGACGCCGAACCGTGACGTTATTAGGCTCACTTTGTTCCATTCTCCCTCGTGGGGAAGGGCGAAATGCTGGTTCTACAAGGACAAGGAAGCGATCAATACGTGGGCAAAATGCTCCACGGCGTTCCTTAGCTAAGTTCTTCCCCATGGGCAAAACCAATGCCCCGAGGGGAAGAATCGCCAATTTCTAGCAAACATCAATGGAACCCATTCCCGAGGCGTGGGAAAGGCCTGCAAGAATACATTCTAGCATGCCCGCACCACGGGATGGAGAACCGGCCGGTGCTCCGTAACTTTTACAATGGTCTCACGGCCATATCAAGGGGGCACCTCGACGCCCACCGCCTGGTGGCGCATTCTTATCGCTCACCATCGATCGTGCAACAGCCGGATCGACAAGATGGTGGCAAAACCGAGAGCTGGGGGAAGACGTAACCCCGGCCAAAAACACAAAAAGGCATGCACACCGTGAAGGAGGCGGATTTGCTTGCCGCAAAAATGGATCTTTTGTTGAAGAAGCTAGAGGAGCGCAAGCATAGACTCTACTACCCGGCGGCGCCCGGTTTACGCCACGGATGCTCACATGACCGTGAGACATGTGGTGAAGTTGGCCACTTGGGAAATAATTGCCCCGAGACCCGTGAAGAAGCCGCCTTCATCAACAACAAAGAACGGGTATCGCCAACCTCAGCAAATTTTGGAACAACCGATCCAGGCCACCATTCCAAGGCAACGAGGGGTACAACTCCAATTACAACCCCGGGTCGGCCCGTCATTGAAGGACCTGGTGTTGGGCCAAGCCAAGATCAACGAAAAATCTCACCAAAAAGATGAGCCATCAAGATAAAATCCTTGAAGGAGTGAATAATAAGCTAGAAGGGTTGACATCACCGTGAAGAATCAACTTCGGCTTCAACAAGATGATAGAGACACAGTGGCCCCGATTCTTTGCTCAAGTACCCGATTAACGACTTCGGGTAGGATCCTAGGGCAACCCGAGGTCCCCGACGAAGTCGATCAACATGATATCACCGAGGCTCACCAACCCACCGAGCTGGCAAAGATCCCCGTGGACTCGCCGTTTATTGCCAAGAAGGGAGACCCCGGGCGTCCGATCATCGGTATGCCATTGGCCCCCACAACCGCCAATGCATTTTGTGACTTGGGGCCAAGATTAACGTAATGTCCAAGGCCACCTTCGACGAGAATCCATGGAGGGACACTTGCTCCTGCAAACTTTGTCCTCCAAATGGCGAGATCAAACAACACGGCGGCCCGAGGGAATTCTCGAAGAAATGTTGATTAAAATCAAAGATGAGTACATCCCCGCAGACCGTGATCCTTGACATGGGTTCAAAAGAGGATGTGTCTCTCCTCCCGGGGAGACCATTTCTCTATCTGACCCAAAGTCGACATCGAGTCTAGGGAAGGGCTTCATCATCTTCCATGTCGAGATAAGGCGGTCAAGTGCCCATTCACCGGTACAAGCAACAACACACCCGGATATCATCATCATCAAAACCGGTGTGGAATGTTGGAGGATCGACTCGAGACCCCGGAGCGAGTACTCTCGCTAGTATGAGGGGAGAGTCGACAGTGACTATAAATAACCTGCCCTCAAAAAAAAAAATGGGGTATATTAAAAATATATATATTTTATAAAATATCTTATTATCAAAATAAACAAAAATATTTATTACATAAAAACTATAAGTAAGTCTTTGAAAAGCTAAAATAAAGGTCTTTATAAATAAAATAAATTTTTTCATGAAAAATAAAGAAAAATATTTCCTACGTAAAAAGTATATAAAAAAATACTTTTAAATAATTTTTCTATTTAAAAAATAAATTTATTTTTGAAAATTTTTTTGGAGAAAATCAAAAAGGGAAGAAACGGGCCGAACGGTAGCGAGCAAACAAGCGGTCACAAACTTTTTCGTGACCGTTGAGCACGCCTCGCCAAAGCACCGGCAGCGGCGGAAGCCTTCGAGGCGAGGTGCGCGGCGCACCCAAGGTGCGCCAAGCACCTATTTGGCGCCAAGACGGCCCCTTTGCACCAACGGCTCCTATCCGTTGTGCAACGGCCCAAAGCCGTTAGCTTCGGCTATAAATAGCTGTTGACATTTCTTAACGCAATCACAAAAGAATGGATTAAGACCCACTCTTAGGGACGGCGCTTTAAAATGTATAAATGGTATCTATCTAATAAGTTAGCTTGGATGTGGAGTTAATCTCACATTCCAATAAAAAGTCGAGCGGAGAGTTAATAAAGTTAGACGGTGTTAGTTATGGTGTGTGATTACGTAACATTATCTATGGTGGAGTTAATCTCACCAAGATAGACACAAAAGCTATACCACACATTCTAGCATTGCCTACTTAAACTAGTCTGTCACCCTAGTTAACAACGCTAAGAAATGCACGATGGTATTCTTAATATGACACTTGATTCTCTTGCAATGAATATGAATATGGTATGCGCAAAGCGCCACGAGATAGAAACACCAATGTAGCACTTCACCGGGAGTAAGTCCGTATCGTATTTATATATTACCACAAGGAAGGGGTAGGTTATGGGTAGATTGATTGAGGTCACATGCAGTGTGGTAAAGTAGAATAACCATATGTAATCTAACTACTTTGAACAGGGGTAAGTCATATAAAGATAATAAAGATAAATGATAAGTACCAAGTCAAAGATCATCGTATGCCACTAGAATCTGTCATAAAAGGGCAAATAGATGGTATAGGTAGCATAGACAGAATATTCCTATGTTACTCCTACTTATATGTCAATGCATACTAAGATTAGTGCAATACACCTAGCAATCATGGCAGGAAAGCAATATATCTACACATGGTGAATATTGCTAAGGAAGATTAGGAACAAAACCAACCTACCATAGTAACAAAGTTCAACTAGCCCTACATTCGGGGGGTGGACTACAAAGGACTCAATGGGAGTATCACATCCACGATCTACCACACGTCCTGGAATATAGGGTGATGTCGCAGTAAACGTTGTATAAACACCACGTTTACACATTGTTGACCACTCACCCAAGGTACCATTAAGTGAGCGCTATACGACTCCATGCTTGAATATAAAGACAATCTAGCTATACTAAGCATATAATCATAATAAGCATAGAAGCATATAACTAAGAATATAATCATTAAATAGAATAAAGTCATGGCAATTGTATTCTAAACAAATACTTACAAATGAGATACAAGAGAGAAGCCATGTGAAGCTTCGCCCCGCTACTTCTTGACTATCCGGAATCCAAGACAATACTTGACTTCTTCTAGAGACTTGCCTAGATAGCTAATGCTCTAATATGGTGAAACTAGGGCTTGGGATCTTGACTTGATGACTTGGAGTTGGAATGAATTAGAATGAATTAGGGTTTCACCGTGGGTCGGGGTCTTGTTATATAGCCCCAAAGGATGCACGACAACCCTTGGATCAAACCGACCTTGATGGATGGACTAGATTGCTCCTCATAGGCGGTGCTGAACCGACCTTGAATGGGAGGGCGACGGGGGCCCCATGGGGGCGGCCGCCGCCGCTACTCAGCCGCCGCCGCCGGCTCGCCAGGTGGGCCCCGCTTCCTTCTCGTGTGCTCTGGTCTCTTACGGAATGTTCTTGTGTAGGTTCCACGTTGGGTTACGCCACGGATAACGTCTTTATGTCGTAGGGCTTGCAAACTCTTGGGCGTTTTCTGTTTAATCCTCGAAAATATATAAATCACCAAAACTCGTGGAATCATGTTAGTCAAGCCCCTATACTATGTTGATATTCATTTTAAGCCCTTATTTTCGTTTTAAAACCTCTATATTTTATGCTATAAGGTATACCAACAAGCTCCCCAAGCTTACCTCTTGCTAGTCCCTAGCAAGACTATGTTGTTGGATCGGGAGTTGCCGCAACGCTTTCACACCTCAAAAGTACACATGCTTTCAAACAAATTTTCATCTCCGGATAAGAATAAACTATTTCAACCTTCAACTTACCCATATTACCTTTAATCATGGAGCGTGTAGCTTTTTCTTGTGATCTTGGGCAATTGAAAGATAGAACAATCAAGTCAAGCACTAGGTCTCAAACTCTTTGTTCAACCATCATTCGAGTTTTTGCTAATTTTTGAAATAAAACTCAAAGTTCCATCAGTATGACCCTTTCAAGTCTCTCATTTATGGTACCGGTGGATCCTCACTAAGGCAATAAGGTTGTTTTGCCTTTCTCTCATAGTATGTAGTATTTTTGGACTAAAGGCAAGTAGGGACACTATGCCTTCTTCTCTCTCACCCTATATCTAAAGCTTATATCCGGAGTTCATAGGTGGTGAGAAAACTAAATCTACTTACTAAGCATATATTGTAAGTTCAAGCAATGGATCCAAAGTTACGAGTCACACCGATGCATGTGCATGATGGAATGAAATGAATATGATGGTAGGTGTGAAATGAATGGAATGAATGTGATGAGAAAAAGTCTAATTCTTTTCTAGCTCTTTGAAAAGTCATCTCTCTTTTGAAACTTGAAAACACTTGAGAGAACACGGGTTGCACCTTCCTTTTTTTTTTTCTTTCATGGAGAGGCGGGCATCTAAGTACCCATTGTTTTCAAAGACGGACACTTGTCCATTTTTTAACTCTCCTTTATTCTCTTTTTCTTTTTAGGGAGGTAGGCTCTACTCGCCCGTAGGACACGTGTCCATTTTTCATCTCCTTCTTCTTCTTCTTCTTCTTCTTTTTAACTACAACCCAAGTCTCTTTTTGCAATAAACTTTTGAGAGATAGACAAGAGTAGAAGAGCTTTATAAGATTGTTGACTGAATGGATGGAATATTTTTGGTTGCTCTTCTCCCAGGATAGGAGTGGAACATATTTGGTGGATATATAATGGAAATGTATGGTGGATGCGTACTTCAAAGTATAGAAGCAAAGCATAAATATGTGAGTGGAGTCTAGTGGAATGGAATATATGGTGGATGGATGGAGTGTACATCAGCATGACAAGTTTCTAAGGGTCGACAAAGATTGAACAAACTCAATGCAAAGCAAGCGACCTATATATATATATCAAAAGGGTTTTCCTAATCTATGGAGCATGTATATATGGTGTGGTAGGAGTTTCAACACTCGTCATATGGAACTTATCATGTATATTTTTATAATTTTCAAAAGATAAATCTCCAGAAATCTAGTGTCACTAGGAGCAAGAGAAATAGCAGCTCAAAACTTTCATATATCATATCCGTCAAGTACCTAGACTCTAGAGCAAGCGTTTGCAATCCACATTTCAGGTTTAGAGTAAACCTCAAGTCAAAGCAGTTTTATATTTAAGCTTCGAGAGAAATTAAGCTTGAAAGCTAGGTACTTGAAAGATATTATGACGGAGCAACTATTCATCATCTCCTTTATTAAGATTTTTAGCTGAGCAAAAGCGTAAAAGGTGTACACTCTCTCTTGATCATTTTGTTTATACTATAACAAAGACTCTTTAAAGACTATATAGACTCACTCTAACAAACCAAAGCAAACTAAGCAAACCAAATATCTAGCAAATAATAATAATAGTAGTAGAGATACTTATCGGGATAACTGGGGGTGCTCTCCCCCAAGCTAGATTGGAATGTCGGGTTGATGATATGGAAGTTGAGGTAGATGGTGACAATGGTGTCGGCTCATCATGTCTCTCTCCCTTCGAAATCCTGCTAAACTCAAATAGACAACAAAACTAGTGGAACTTGATTAGGCGTTAGAGTTTAGCCACTTTACCGTTGTCGCCAGGGACTCTGTTGCATTTCTTAAGCGCAATCACTAGAAACAGGTTTAGAACCCATCTCTAATAACGGCGCGAGAAATGCGCCGTTGACATTCCTAAGTGAAACCACCCGTGTCGGTGATAACACTAGGTACATCAACGGTGATAGATCTTGCCAAATAAGATATTCATCCGCAAGCGCACGGATCTATCATTGTAGCATTTCACCCGGAGATATTCAGGGTATCGTTATTTATATTTTCCTAAAGGAAGGCATGGTGGAAAAGGATCTAATAGAGACATGAACAAGATAACACGGATGTATAATAGACCAATGCTCATAATAGGGGTAAAACAAGATAGGTAGTAGGATAACTTGACACACACACTCAAGCCAATCTCAAGGATAAAGGTAAAAGAATGAATAAAAGAATAAGTCTAATATGGAGCAGGCATATCCTAGATAGTCATGTCAAGATAGCAGATACACATATGTTTCTTTGTTAGAGATTCTAAGTCAAGAAAGCCAAGGTCTCGCTGAATTACTTTGGGCACTCGGCAATCGCCCAAACCGGGATGGAGAGGCAATTGCAGCTGCGCCACACCCGAACGTGGGGGGATTACAAGGGACGGACAAGGCTGTCACAACCCAGCCGCCTACCCCCTCAACCGTGGGATGAGCCACAAAAGATAGGCAACCCTTAGTCTAGACACCACGTCTACACTAGTGATTATCACTCTAGCGTGTTAACAAGGCTTACCCGTCCAGGGGTCCTTCTACTAGAGCGCCCGAAGGAACGACTATCAATCCCAAGAACCCAACATTAACCAAGTCTAACTCTAGGTAGAACTCATAATATCGATCTAGCTCTTGGTCTAAACATGTATGTATGATAAATTAAG
This sequence comes from Hyparrhenia diplandra, assembly GCA_015847255.1. NCBI lineage: Eukaryota > Viridiplantae > Streptophyta > Magnoliopsida > Poales > Poaceae > Hyparrhenia > Hyparrhenia diplandra. Next base: position 28,692 of record JADLZK010009870.1, read on the forward strand.
CACGAAGTTCCATAAGACAAGATCATGATATAGAAACTATATACTAGTTCATCAATCAAGATTATGTCATAAGGACTTTGCTCTAATTCAAGAACATGACTATATTGATAAGTAGAGAACAAGAACAAGATGAAGAACTCTAAATTGCTCATACCGAATAGCTCCAAAATGTCTTGCTCTCTTTTATAATCCTTGCCAAACTCCTCCTAAGTACAAACTAAGAAGAAGAGGAAGAAGAAGAAGAAGAAGAAGAAGAAGAAAAAGAGGAAGAAGAAGAAGAAGAAGAAAGGGAGAGAGGCTCTCTTGTGTGGTGTGTGTTACAATGGTGGGAGATGGCCTCCTTTTTATAGGTAGAGGAGAGGGGGCTCATTGGAAAATGTCCCTCCCCATATGGAAGGAGCCAAAACCGACCTGGGAACACCTTCCAAAACTACCAAAACCGACCAACCAACGTCGGCAACACCGTTATGGAAGGTAACGAACCGTCTCCCCGGGCTGGGCCCGAGCCGCCTCGGGGAGGGTGCGGCCGCACCAACAGGGGTGCGCAAGCACCCCTCGGGTCCCGGCAAAACTCGAGCTTCGGCGGGGTGGCGTTGTTGGGCCCGAAAAGTTGTAGGGCGGCGTTGGCTCGGCCCGGTTCTGCGTGTTTGGTCCATTTCTCCCTTGGGCTTGATGTTCTTCGGTGAATGCGCTTTCCGTGGAGGCGCCTTTTGGTGCATTTTCCACTTGGTTTTTATATAAATCCTGCAAAACATTATTTTGGCACTACAAGTGGAATTATGTCAATAATAAATGTATATGTGTGTAGTAAGGTATAGTTTCCCCCTTATTGGTAGAATGTTGACGTTAAAAAAATATGTCGTTGGTGACCGGTCAACAAACTCCCCCAAGCTTACCCTTTTGCGCGTCCTCGAGCAAAAAGATAAGTACTTGGTTGTTGATCGAGGAGTTGCTACTATGCCGATTATGTTTCACAAGTGCCAGGGTTATAATAAGATTTTCTACTAGAGTTTGAATAAAATGGCATGCCTTTGCTCACCCTTTATTACCTTTGATCGTGGCGGGGCTTTTTAGCTTTTCTCAAAGCCTTGGGTGGTTGCCGGATAGAACGGTTATAATGTAAATACTTTTCATTCATCCTTTTGATCAACTTTCTCATCCGGGATTTATTTATTTAACTTCTATTTTGTTCTTTCGAGAAAGTATGGGCTTTATTGCTATATATATTTTTTTTTTTTGGAGAGGTGGGCTCTGCTCGCCCTAGACTTTTGTCTTTTATTTCCTCTCTTTTTTTTTTCGGAGATGTGGGCTCTACTCGCCCTCGGACACATGTCCATTTTTCATCTCTTTTTTTTTTTTTTTCTTAGCATAGCCCATATCATTTTTCTCTTTTCTTCAAATTAGATTCCCGGATGCCAAGTTTCTCTCTTGAACGAAATCATAGTAAATCTATTTGTACCATATCATATTTGGCAACAACCTAGATTGGATAGAGCTTATGCAACCCACATGAATCGGGTTTTTCAAGATGAGTTTTAAGACTTAGCCACTAAACCCAAACTTTAGAGAAATTCAAGTTATAAACTAGGCACAGGCAAAACATAAGACAGAGCAACTATTCATCATTTCAAATGAGGGGGTAGAACTAAACATTTCTACAACACATATATATGGAGTGGAATACATCCCCTCTCTCTTTCTTCTTCCCCTCTTTTTTTTTTTATTCTCATATCTCATCATTCATATAAGATAAGAAAATAACCGAATGGAATGTGAGATACGAGTTACCTTTGTGGGAGTCCTCCCCAAGCTAGCTTTTGACTTACCTTCGGTTTATGAACGTTGATAGCTTGTGAACGCCATGAATGGATCTCGATTAACATCGTCTTTTGAGCGTGCCAGAGACTCCCCAAGCTTGTCTTGTGATGATCTTGGAAGAGCGGGACAACCATTCTTGGGGTTTCAAAGGGCTTTTTTTATTTATTTATTTATTTTATTTTATTTTATTATTATCATTTTTTTGGTTCACCAAACAACTCGATCTCCATTGTCATCTCTTGGACTTACCCTCATGATGTTGATAAATTCCTGCAGGGGGTTAGTCCATATGGTCTACCAAATTCTACACTAGTAGTTTTGTTTCAATAATCAAACTCGACTCCATGTCTAATCTCGATTAGGGTAGACTTTTTTGACCTAAGCACCATGCTCAATTCAAAAAAGTCTATGGAAGTATGATCACCATATGAATGATCACCACTCCCAAACCATAACATGCTAGTATAGAAAAAGGAAGCATGAATTGATAAACAAGATTCATCCAAAGGAGGTGAAGACTTGAAAGGTGAACAAGATTTTATTATTGTTATTATTTTTTTATATATATATAAAAAATTTTTTTTTTTTTTTGTTTGTTTTTTTTTTTGGCATGGTAATGAAAAGGATGAGAGTGAAAGGTTCACATTACCATGTTTTTGGTCCTCCCCCAAGCTAGCTCAAAGCCCATTGGATCGGGGTTTTACCCCGTGCTTTTTGGCTTTTCTGCATGGTTAGTATATGGTAGATTCACGAAAGTGGATTTACCACCCTTTGTGATTACCAAATTTCAAAACATATGCAGGAAGGAGCAAAAGAGCAGCTTGTTTTTTTTTTCAAAGATTTTTATTTTAGGATTTTATTATCAAGGGAGAACATAAGAGCTTCACCAAACTTTTTCATACTCAAACAAGGCTAAGATAAAGATGCAAAAGTAAGTCTAGCCTTGCTTTATCTCCATCATGAAATAACTCAAATGTTTATGACGTCAGCTCTGGGTTCATTAATCAAATTTCAACACCTTGTCGATATTTGATTAAAGGAGGTCAATTTTAACCCAAGCACCATGCTTGATTTAAAAGATCAATGGATGTATCACACTCTAGAATGAAAATACATCCAAACCCGTATGTATTTCATAAACAAAGGAAACATGGATTCTTTATATGGAGATAAGTATGAGTAAAAAGAATTGGTGATCAATTACCTTTGCATACCCGAAAGTGTGTGTGTACTAACCGCGCATGAAGGCAAGAATGTTGGAACTCCCGCGGTGGTAGCTTGATGATCCATCTCAGGCGGGCCACAAGGCTTAGGTGATACACACAGGTAGTGTGTATGGACCATGGGCCTTAGTGGTCACAAAGGTGTAAAGGAGGTGGTTCCTCCTTTCCTTTACCTTCTTTTTTTTTCTTTTCTTTTTTTTTTTTTTTTTTTTTTTTTATTGGACCTTTGCGTACCTGAGTGTACTTGACCGGCAGCTTGAGGATAGAGTTCATAATTGCTGCATCGGTAGCGTGATGATCTTGATTTGGTAATGACTTCCTCACACCGGAGTAGAGGGAGGCGAGACCAAACTCACCAGTGCAACAAAGGTCTTGGGAGAGAAAGATCCCTTCTTGCTTACATGAAAGCAATGAAGGGTGGAGTCGTGTCTTCATTGTTTACTTTGACCATATGGGGCCAACCTGCTCCTCTCTCCTCTTATTTTTTTTTTTTGTCTATATTTTTTTTTTTTCTTTTCTTTTTATAGCAAGGGAGGCTAACTCTTATTCATCTCTCTTTTTTTCATCATATTAATTTTTTTTTTTTTTTTTTTATAATCCCCTTGGTGCATTTGGAACTTGATATTCTCACCATCTTCCCTCACACACTTGGACTTCCGTGAAAAAGTCAAGTGTGCAAAGTCGTGGTCTCCTTTTGAGAGTGTTCCTCCGCCCAAGAGCATCAAAGTTTTCTTGATGTAGCCCCCCATGTTTTCAAGCGTCGCGTGCCCCTTTGTTCTTCTTAGTCTCCACCGAAATGGTTAGCGACAAGAATACCCAAAGGTGCATACTAACTTGATAACATGTCCTTGCTTTTTATTTATAAGAGATTTTTTTAAGATTTTTTTATAAAATATTTTTTTAGTTAAATAATTTTTTTTTTATTTTAGATAAACCTGTTATGAACAAAGGTCACTACACATGCATATTATCATGACGAACATGTTCTAAAAGATGCCTTATAAAAACCAATGCCTTCCTAAACAGCGGCGCCGTAAATGCTTGTTGCATTTCTTAAGCCGCAATCACTAGAAACATGTTTAGAACCCATCTCTAATAACGGCACGAGAAATGCACCGTTGACATTCCTAAGTGAAACCACCGTGTCGGTGATAACACTAGGTACATCAACGGTGATAGATCTTGCCAAATAAGATATTCATCCGCAAGTTTACGGATCTATCATTGTAGCATTTCACCCGGAGATATTCAGGGTATCGTTATTTATATTTTCCCAAAGGAAGGCATGGTGGAAAAGGATCTAATAGAGACATGAACAAGATAACACGGATGTATAATAGACCAATGCTCATAATAGGGGTAAAACAAGATAGGTAGTAGGATAACTTGACACACACACTCAAGCCAATCTCAAGGATAAAGGTAAAAGAATGAATAAAAGAATAAGTCTAATATGGAGCAGGCATATCCTAGATAGTCATGTCAAGATAGCAGATACACACATGTTTTACTGTTAGAGATTCTAAGTCAAGAAAGCCAAGGTCTCTGCTAAATTACTTCGGGCACCGGCAATCGCCCAAACTGGGATGGAGACCGGCAATTGCACTGCGCCACACCCGAACGTGGGGGGATTACAAGGGACGGACAAGGCTATCACAACCCAGCCGCCTACCCCCTCAACCGTGGGATGCGCCACAAAAGATAGGCAACCCTTAGTCTAGACACCACGTCTACACTAGTGATTATCACTCTAGCGTGTTAACAAGGCTTACCCGCCCGGGGGTCCTTCTACTAGAGCCGCCTCGAAGGAACGACTATCAATCCCGCAACCCAACATTAACCAAGTCTAACTCTAGGTAGAACTCATAATATCGATCTAGCTCTTGGTCTAAACATGTATGTATGATAAATTAAGCACGAAGTTCCATAAGACAAGATCATGATATAGAAACTATATACTAGTTCATCAATCAAGATTATGTCATAAGGACTTTGCTCTAATTCAAGAACATGACTATATTGATAAGTAGAGAACAAGAACAAGATGAAGAACTCTAAATTGCTCATCTTAGAATAGCTCCAAAATGTCTTGCTCTCTTTTATAATCCTTGCCAAACTCCTCCTAAGTACAAACTAAGAAGAAGAGGAAGAAGAAGAAGAAGAAGAAAGAGGAAGAAGAAGAAGAAGAAGAAAGGGAGAGAGGCTCTCTTGTGTGGTGTGTGTTACAATGGTGGGAGATGGCCTCCTTTTATAGGTAGAGGAGAGGGGGCTCATTGGAAAATGTCCCTCCCCATATGGAAGGAGCCAAAACCGACCTGGGAACACCTTCCAAAACTACCAAACCGACCAACCAACGTCGGCAACGCCAATTATGGAAGGTAATGAACCGCCTCCCCGAAGCTAGGCCCGAGCCGCCTCAGGGAGGGTGCGGCCGCACCTTGGGGTGCGCGCGCACCCCCCTGGGTCCGGCAAAACTCGAGCTTCGGCAGGGTGGCGTTGTTGGGCCTGAAAAGTTGTAGGGCGGCGTTGGCTCGGCCCAGTTCTGCGTGTTTGGTCCATTTCTCCCTTGGGCTTGATGTTCTTCAGGAATGCGCTTTCCAGGGAGGCGCCTTTTGGTGCATTTTCCACTTGGTTTTTATATAAATCCTGCAAAACATTATTTTGGCACTACAAGTGGAATTATGTCAATAATAAATGTATATGTGTGTAGTAAGGTATAGTTTCACCCCCTTATTGGTAGAATGTTGACGTTAAAAAAATATGTCGTTGGTGACCGTCAACAGACTCTTAGCAGACATCAAATATATTTTTGGATTTTCTTATTTTGTATGCAAAAGAAGATAAAGAACTTATGAATGCATCTTTATTTTAGTTTTATGCCACCACAGTAAATATCTCTCGAGGGTGTTAAACCTCGGATTTACTCACATGGGGCTTTAGGTTTTGAACATGGTAAAACATTAAACATTTTTTTTATTATCTTTTCAAATGCAATTGGGAAAGGGAAATATGCTATGCAATTAATGAAAGTAAATATGCAATGCTGGGAATTAAATATGGATAACTACCGAGTTACGTTTCGGCAAGGGTTCGGTGAATTTAAGTCCTCCGAACAAGACTTCTTACCTTACTCACTTCTCAAGTGCATTAAGATCTTGGCGGTTGCGTCTCTTGAGATAGTGATTTCAGAGGATAGCATCACCCTTGTTCTTTGTTAGTCCCATAGTTTGAAGTGAAGCTTTGATAGTGGAAGCGGACAACATCTTGTTTAGTGTGCATACCTTGTGGGTTCAGGACACATACTTATAGAATTTTTTTGGGGGAGTGATAGACTCCTCCATATTTTGCTCGAAGTGTGTCCTGTTTGCAAAGACAAGGTAGAGATCAAGTGCATGGGCCCTGTTGGTGGGAAAACACCAACAGAACCATAACTTTGTTCATTATTTTCTAACCTTAGGCGCATTAAACAAGATAGAGTTAATGTTTATTATTATTCTTTTTTCTTCATTTATGACAAGGGTGACAAGATCAGAAAATTGGGCATCAATGGTTTAATGATTATGATTATCTTCCAAAGCAGGATGCGCAATGTTTTGACTTGTACGGTTGGAGACTATGAAATTAGGAGAATGGTGATAGGAACAATGAACTAAACATGTAGAGTTAAACAGGATGTATAAGGGTAGGTTATAACTCCAACATGTTTGATTCTTTATTTATGAACGTGCCAAAATTAGGGAAAAGCTTAGTTAATGATAACTTACCTCAAGATGTTACCTTTTATTGGAATGTGACGGTACTGTAACACCTTGAAGCTTTTGTTACTTGGCCTCTTGTGTATCTTGTTCCTAACTTATCTCCTTTATTGCATCATCCTTTCTTTCTTGTCCTTTGAATCGTGTTAGGACCTTTTTGCTCCTCTTATGGTTTTATTCCTGTGTCATTAGTGGACAACACATAGCCGGAAGAATATACAAGTAGTAACAAGGATAGTGTTGTCACAGGGCTAAAGATCACTATCTCTGTGCTATCAAAAAAGTTTTGGCTGAAGATTTTAGCGTAGATCATTTATCTCATGTTTCGGTATTCACTTTGCTTTTCTAAAGGAATGATTTTATTCAACCTTAAGTTTAATTTTCATGCAACAAAATCATTCAAACTTGTGGAAAAGAGCAATAGTGAATGGAGGGGTTGCAAACCAGTGTGTGGAGTGACGAGGGTATGTGAAGAGGAAGAGTACGATGGATCATCTTGTAGATGAATTGGCCTTCCTCCCCCAAGCTTGCTCCTTGCATGATGACCTGTTCTTCTTTGGCTGTTCATAATCAGTGTAACTATTAAAGTACAAGCGTACCTTTCTCCATAGGAAACTAGAAGTGGATCTCTCTCAATTGGATGTAGATGATGGCGCACGTGGTGTTGAGGAATGGTTTCTCTAGCACTAGTGGTGGATCCTTTTCTTCCCCCATGTCCATGACTCAGAAGTCGGTAATGACATAGTGCTCATTGATCTGTACAGGTGCGTCTCTAGCAATTCCTTCTAGAAATCGGCATGATTTGTCCGCCATCTGCAGCTGCACATATGTTGGGTACAAAGGCATCTTACCAAATAATAATTCATATATTACCTTTGCCATTGGGTTGATGCCAGATCCATGTCAATAAGTGTTGTTGAAGGTCAACTGGTTGATGGAACATGCTATGGTCGGGACGCCTGGATCTTCTTTGTAGGCTGAGCCTTCTCGTTCTTATTCTTGTCCCTCTTTTTGTTGATGGTTTTGATCGTAGGTTCTGGTGTCAACTCGTAGAGGTATGGTGTTCAAGGGTGAGCAGGAGATGTAAGTGTCTTGTCCTTGAAGTTGAATCTCTCCTTTCTCCCCTTGATGGTGAAGCAGATTTTTAAACTGATGGTGTAGATGATAGCTTTGGCCGTGCAAGAATGGTTGGCCTAATATGATTGGTGCCCTCACATCTCCTTCTTGTTTTAATAACCGCAAAAGTCTACTAGCACACATGAGTGTCCAACCATACTTCTCATCTTCAAGTATTCCTTTGGGGTAGCTAGGTGACTTAGGCATGATGCTGATGCTTGAGCCAAAGTCACATAGAGTGGCCTCAATGGTGTGGGTCCAATTCTGATGGGGATGACGGTCTCCATGGATCTTCTTTATCAGGTGGTAGGGAGTCATCGTTTCATCCTTTCTTTCAAACTCTTTGAAGTAGAAACCTTGGTAGCTAGGCCTCCGTTGGTTCCAACCTTGATTCTGTTGAGGATGATAGTTGTTGTTATTGTTGTAGCCCACATCCTCAATCTTCGGGAAGTTGTTGACTGTGTGCCCTCTTTAAGCTGGTGCATTCCTCTTGGTTTCTTGTAGGGTTGACATTCTTCGTTCCATCTCTGGTTGGAAGGTATCTTCTCCACAAGTTCAATAGATTTAATGATAGGAAAGCACCTCAGCAACAATATCCATGGTCTCACGAGTACTTAGTTGAACTTGTAGTAGAAGGTCTGCATGAGTAGCCAATTCTCCATCCCGTGATGTGGTTATTTCAGAGATATAATCTTGGAAGTGCTCCCACACTTTCTGGGACAGATTCATCATGTTGTTGCTGGAAATTGGATAACTTTTCCGTAAGGCACTTGTATTGCCTATAGGAAAGAATTTGACTAGAAAGGCAAGAGAGCGGAAGTGACCATGTAGTATTCTTCTCTTTATCAGCGTAGAACCACTACTTTGCCTTTCCCAATGGTGAGAATGGAAAGAGGCCAAGTAGGATGGCGTCTCTTGGTACTCTTCTTAATGGTGTAAGTACTGTAGACCTCCACGAAAACGTTGGAGATAAGCACTCACATTTTCGTGTGCCTTTCCACAAAATTGGCTAGCTTGTAACATGTTGATGAGCCCAAGCTTGAGTTGAAAGTCATTGTCCCCAATCTCAACTGCCAGCCTATTGACCGTAGCTGAAATAGAGAACTCTCATAGTATCTTGTAGCCATAGCCTCAAAAACTGGTGTTAAGCTTCGCCTTGATTAATGATCGTCCGGGACAGACGGTGTTGGAGTTGTTTTTTTTTTAAGCTTGGATCTTGCCCTTCTGATACTTCTGGATCTTCAATATAATTATCCGGACGGTCACTCCAATTCATTCATTACCCTGCATAAGATAACACAAGTAGACAAAACAAGGGTAATCCTATTCGAGTAGTGACTAATGGTGTCCTCAATACCTTACGTGATGCAAGTGATATCAATCTATCCAAATATGTGTGTTCGTTTGGCTAGCACCCTTCCCCGGCAACGGCGCCAGAAATGCTTGTTGACATTTCTTAACGCAATCACAAAAGAATGGATTAAGACCCACTCTTAGGACGGCACCAGAAATGTATAAATGGTATCTATCTAATAAGTTAGCTTGGATGTGGAGTTAATCTCACATTCCAATAAAAGTCAGAGCGGAGAGTTAATAAAGTTAGACGGTGTTAGTTATGGTGTGTGATTCTGTAACATTATCTATGGTGGAGTTAATCTCACCAAGATAGGCACAAAAGCTATACCACATATTCTAGCATTGCCTACGAAACTAGTCTGTCACCCTAGTTAACAACGCTAAGAAATGCATGATGGTATTCTTAATATGACACTTGATTCTCTTGCAATGAATATGAATATGGTATCCGTAAGCGCATAGATAGAAACACCAATGTAGCACTTCTTCAGGGAGTAAGTCCAGGTATCGTATTTATATATTACCACAAGGAAGGGGTAGGTTATGGGTAGATTGATTGAGGTCACATGCAGTGTGGTAAAGTAGAATAACCATATGTAATCTAACTACTCTGAACAGGGGTAAGTCATATAAAGATAATAAAGATAAATGATAAGTACCAAGTCAAAGATCATCGTATGCCACTAGAATCTGTCATAAAAGGGCAAATAGATGGTATAGGTAGCATAGACAGAATATTCCTATGTTACTCCTACTTATATGTCAATGCATACTAAGATTAGTGCAGTACACCTAGCAATCATGGCAGGAAAGCAATATATCTACACATGGTGAATATTGCTAAGGAAGATTAGGAACAAAACCAACCTACCATAGTAACAAAAGTTCAACTAGCCCTACATTCGGGGTGGACTACAAAGGACTCAATGGGAGTATCACATCCACGATCTACCACACGTCCCGGAATATAGGGTGATGTCGCAGGCAAACGTTGTATAAACACCACGTTTACACATTGTTGACCACTCACCCAAGGTACCATTAAGTGAGCGCTATACGACTCCATGCTTGAATATAAAGACAATCTAGCTATACTAAGCATATAATCATAATAAGCATAGAAGCATATAACTAAGAATATAATCATTAAATAGAATAAAGTCATGGCAATTGTATTCTAAACAAATACTTACAAATGAGATACAAGAGAGAAGCCATGTGAAGCTTCGCTCCCCCCCGCTACTTCTTGACTATCAGGAATCCAAGACAATACTTGACTTCTTCTAGAGACTTGCCTAGATAGCTAATGCTCTAATATGGTGGAACTAGGGCTTGGGATCTTGACTTGATGACTTGGAGTTGGAATGAATTAGAATGAATTAGGGTTTCACCCAGGGGTCGTGGTGTCTTGTTATATAGCCCCGTGAGGATGCACGGCAGCCCTTGGATCAAACCGACCTTGATGGATGGACTAGATTGCTCCTCATAGGCGGTGCTGAACCGACCTTGAATGGGGGAGGTCGGCTGACAGGGGGCCCCACAGGCGCCCGCCGCCGCTACTCAAAGCCGCCGCCGCTCGGCTGCCTGGTGGGCCCCGGCTTCCTTCCGTGCTCTCTCGGTCTCTTCGAATGTTCTTGTGTAGGTTCCACGTTGGGTTACGCCACGGATACGTCTTTATGTCGTAGGGCTTGCAAACTCTTGGGCGTTTTCCCTGCTTAATCCCCTCGAAAATATATAAATCACCAAAACTCGTGGAATCATGTTAGTCAAGCCCCTATACTATGTTGATATTCATTTTAAGCCCTTATTTTCATTTTTAAAAACCTCTATATTTTATGCTATAAGGTATACCAACAATAGCCCCGAGCACGGTGTGAGAGCACACACCTCCCATTTTCACTCTTTCTCACTCTCACACTCTCTCCCACTTGCTCTACACTCTATTTTCTCCACCAAAAACATTGTGCCAAGCAAGATCATGGGTGTGGAAGTTCATACTTTCAACTAACCCTTGCACACCCGAGGTCTTCGCCCAAGTGTTTTTGCAGTAGCCATGAAGAAGGTCAAAGGAGTCTTTAGCGGGTTGAGGCGATCGTCAAGGCAAAGCTCACGGCATACAAGCACAAGCTCCGCCCTCAACTTCGACGATCTCGAAGGCTCCCCCATGCAAGAAGACGCTGCACCCGTCGGGGAGGAAGAAGCACAAGCTCACCCGACAATCGACGAAGCCGACGCGCCGTACCTCGACATCCGTGGAGATCGGGAGATGCAAGCATATCTCCTACTCAAGGACCGTGTGTTCCAGCACACACCCGGACTCGACCCCGAGCTCCTCGAACAAACAGGTATGGACGATGAATTCCCTATCCTTTGGAGAGCAGTCGGGTGGCAGGATATTCCCCCTCTCGAGGAGGAAGGTTCTCGCCTCCTGACAATCCAGTTCTTATGCACACTAGTAGAGGACCAGCTAGGAATTTCTTTCCGCCTCTTTGGTAAACCTCATCATGTTACATGGGTGGATCTAGCTCGTCACTGGGGTTTCAGCTATAGATGTGCACTAGACATAGATGCTGCTCTTCCCGGCTTTGTTAGGAATCACTTTTGGGAGGAGATATCCGGTGCTCATTAGGTCGGTGCTTTCAAACCTCGCCACTCACAGATCCAGCACCCATCACTTAGATATATCCATCGCTGGATCTTGCTGACTTTGTTTCCTAGGCACGGGGTTAGATGGGTGAATGAAATCGAACTGAAATTACTCTATGCTATTGTCCACAAGTTGAAAGTAGCTCCAGTGATAGAGATGTGCAGGAACTTTTTACATATTATCACAAAAGTTGTTGTTCCTGTCACCTGCACATCCCCTATCACACGCCTCGCTTCTACGATTGGAGCTTTGGATGATCAGCAGATAGAGTACATTTCCTCACCCAGGGAGTATTGGATTGTTGCGCAGCTTGTGCAGGGCCATTTAATTAAGATTTTACAATCTGGCGAGCTTGGTCATCTTTTCCCTGGCTATGCAACTATAGTTCGGTTACCTAACCCGGACTTACAGTTGTATAAAAACCAGGCACTAACATTTGAGCTCGAGACTGCTGATAGCTTGCGCAGGAAAGATACCCCTATCAGTTCCACACGCAGTGTCAGGAGACCGGAGGTTGGATCCTCTTCCCATGAGCCCTACTTCACGCCACAGCCACAGCCACAGCCACAGCCTACACCGATGTTTCAAGCAGCATGGCCTTATCCTATGGGGACCCCAGGGGTAATACCCGGGTATGATCCTAGGTGGGAGCCGCCGCCTCGAACACCGGTACCACCGAGAGTGGCTGAAGGAGATCTGGCGGCATGGAGGGCCAACAGATTTGACATTGACGACGGCTCCGATGATATGCCCCCCGATCCAGTTTGTGACACCCCCCTCAAAGCCGCACCGCCGACCCTTCTTAGGGGGCGCGCACGCGTACACATAGCACCTGCTTACACTTTTCGTCCTCGCCGTGTAAAGGGTTAACTGGCAAGGTGATATGGCCGGAAGGCAAAGGCTTATAAAGTTGGCTCCACCCTTGCTCAACTAGCAAGGCATATATGCACCAAAGACTCATAGGCCACATCCAAACTGGGCCGGGTGTCACATATGTGACACCCTGCCCAATTTGGATGTGGCCTATGAGTGCCGAGAGTGCATAGGCTAGTACCACCTGCTAGTTGAGCAAGGGTGGAGCCAACTTATAAGCCTTTGCCTTCCAATGCCCATATCACCTTCTGGTTAACCCCTTTTACACGAAGTGTTTAGGACGAAAGTGTAAGCAAGGTGCTATGTGTACGCCGCGTGGCCCCCCGAAGGGCCGGCGGTGCGCTTTGAGGGCGGGGTGTCACAAGTGGTATCGAGCCGTTTTTTCGCGCCACGGCGCAGGCGGGCCGAGGTGCGACATGGAGGTTCATTGCGCCGTAGGCTCTCATGAGTGCACGGCATGACACATGTGCCGCCCCGGGCGCACGGCCGCTGTGCCAAGAGGGAGGTCCTAGTTGTTGGCGCTCGGCAGGACGCCGAGTCCTTTGAGGGGGTGTATGTGACACCCGCCCAATTTGGATGTGGCCTATGAGTGCCGAGTGCATATGTTAGTACCACCTTGCTAGTTGAGCAAGGGTGGAGCCAACTTATAAGCCTTTGCCTTCCAGCCATATCACCTTCGGGTTAACCCTTTTACACCCAAGCGAGGGGCTAAAGTGTAAGCAAGGTGCTATGTGTGCCGCGTGCGCGCCCCTCGGAAGGGCCGTATGGGCGTGCGGCTTTGGAGGGCGGGGTGTCACACCAAAGACTGCAGCCACCACAAGGGGTGGAGGCTATCGGTATCCAAACTATAAAGACCTCGACGTCCAAGACTAGGAACATTGAGCACACGCTCAATACCCATGTGCAAAACACCGCATGCAATGGCGGCAGAACGGGAGCAAAGACGGTCGGCAGAGATGGACCCAATTGGAGTCCAACATGGCTACCGCTTAACGCACGCGAGGAAGCATCGAGGCACCAAGGCTTCGATCCCGATCAGTAGGCCTCCGGATAGCTTGGGGAGGACCCCACAGGTAACATTGCATTGCATATTTACTTTCATCAAATTTTATTTTATTTTCAGCATGTTTAAATTTCAGCAATCTTGCATCTAAAAAAAATGAAAAAAAAGACTAAAACTAAAAAAAAAATCCAAAAATAGAATGAGTAGCTCTTCTATGTGCCTTAATGCTTATATATATGAGCTATGAAAATGTTTAGTCTTAGTCCCTTGTTGAAATGATGAATAGTTGCTCGTCTTATGTTTGGCCTTGTGCCTAGTTTATAATTCAAATTTCTCTAAAGTTTGGGTTTAGTGGCTAAATCTAAAAACTCATCCCGAAAAAAAAACCCCGATTCATGTGGGTTGCATAGGCTCTATCTAGTCTAAGTTGTTGCCAAGTATGATATGGTACAAATAGATTTACTATGATTTCGTTCCAAAGAGAGACTTGACATCCAGGAAATCTACTTTGAAAGAAAAGAGAAATGATATGGGCTATGTTAAAAAAAATGAGATGAAAGATGGACACGTGTCCGAGGGCGAGTAGAGCCCACATCTCTAAAAAAAAGAAGAAAGAGAGGAAATAAAAGACAAAAGTCTAGGGCGAGAAGAGCCCACCTCTCCAAAAAAAAATATATATATATAGCAATAAAGCCCATACTTTCTCGAAAAACAAATATAATCTAAATAAATAAATCCCGGATAAAAAGTTGATCAAAAGGACGAATGAAAAGCATTTCTATTATAACCGTTCTATCTGGCAACCGCCCAAGACTTTGAGAAAAGCTAAAAAGCCCCGCTACGATGAAAGGTAATAAAGGGTGAGAAAAAGATGTGCCATTTTATTCAAACTCTAGTAGAAAATCTTATTATAACCCTGGCACTTGCGAAATGTAATCGGCATAGTAGCAACTCCTGATCAACAACCAAGTAATTATCTTTTGCTCGAGGACGTGCAAAGGGTAAGCTTGGGGGAGTTTGTTGACGGTAACCAACTACATATTTTTCCCGTCAACTTACTACCATAAAGGGAGTAAAACTATACCTTTTTATACTCATATACATTTATTACTAACATATTTCCACTTGTAGTGTTCAAAATGTATTTTGTAGTATTTATAATAAATACAGGTGGAAATACGACCAAAGTACGCCATCAGGGAAAGCGCATTATTGCAAAACACAAGCCCGAGGAGCAAATCGACCCAAAACATCAAAATTGGGCCGAGCAAAGCCCCGCCCACAACTTTTCAAGACGAAGGACGCTTGACCCACCGAGACTCGGGCCAAAGCCGAGCCCGGGGGGTGCGCGCAAGACCCTTTGGTGCGGCCGCACCCTCCCCGAGGCGGTTTCGGCCCGACCTCGGGAGGCGGTTCATTAACCTTCCTTTTCGGGGTTACCGACATGGGATGGTCGGTTTGGTCCGATTAGGAAGGTGTACCAGGTCGGTTTTGGTGTAAATTAGCACTTAGGCCCCTCCTCCAAGTGTATAAGTAGTCCCCTCTCTTCCTCTCTCAACACACACCACTTGGAGTCCAAAGAACCAAAGCATTCTTCCTCTCTCTACCACCTCTACCTCTCTCTCTTCTTCTACTTCTTCTTCTTCTTCTTAGTTCTTGGTTAGCACTTGGAGTAGAAGAGCTACAAGGAGGGCTTGTCTCCTAGAAGAAAGTGCCTTGGTAATATATCTTCTCAATGGAGCATTCTTCTATTTGCAAGTCTTATATCTATGTTCTTGGCCTAACTTATGAACTAGAGTATAGTTTTGTTCATGTTCTTGTGTTGGTATATGAACTAGCATATAGTTTACATATCATAATCTTGACATGTTCATATCAGTTCATCATCGATCATCATATGCCTTACTTGATTAGAGGTGGGATATCGGTTCGTTGTTCCTTCGGGTTTGCTCTTGTTCTAGTCCGTCCATTCGACGAGTGGGGATCCTGGGGGGACAAGAGTAGCTTTCGATATGCGGGCATGGTGCCCGGGTATTTACGACACTGCGAATATGAGAGCATGCCACGGTTGAGGGGGTAGGCGGCTGGGTCGTGACAAGCCTTGACCGTCCCTTGAAATCCCCCACGTTCGTATGTGCTGTAGGAGTTCGTAAATGCCTCGGTGGGAAGCAGACTTCCTGGTGGGGTCTCCCGGTATCTTAGACCTAACCATGCTTAAATCATGTTTGCATATGATCCTAACTATTCATTTGTATGGCCATGACTAGATACATTAGAATTACTCCATTAGGTTATTCATTTATTCTTTATCTATTTTCTTTATCCTTTCTTTGGTGGATTCTTAAGTGTGTGTCACACTATCCATAAACCGTTATTGCTTACCCCTGTTATGAACAAATTGGTCTAAGCAAACACGTGTTCCTCTATTCAGATGCCATGCTAGCTTATTAAACACATGCCTTCCTTTGGGAAAATATAAATAACGATACCCCGAATACTTAGGGTGAAATGCTACAATGATAGATCCGCGGCGCTGCGGATGAAATATCTAAGATGGCAAGATCTATCCCGTTGACGTTCCCGTTCGGATCACCGACATGGTGGTTTCACTTGGGGATGTCAGCGGTGCATTTCTGGCGCTGTTATTGGGGATGGGTTTTAAACCTGTCTCTATTAATTGCGCTAAGAAATGTCAACAGCAGGGGACACTACACCGAATAAGTTATTTTAGTGAGCGTGGGTTGGGCTTCAAAATGTATTCAAATCAGGAAATTTGCCAAATTTTGTATAGATAAATTCTCCCCTTAAGTTATTTATTTCAAGATTCTTGGAGAGCTAGAGCATTCCAAATTTGAACAAAATTTTGATAATAATAACATTATAGAGAAACGGGTTGTTCTCAAGCGAGCGACTCATGCGAGAGACAGAACAAGATGAAGCAAGAACAAGCAAACATTGTCAAAGAAAGAAAGACCTAAGCAAGGAAGACAAATATGGACGTCCCACGGGTCCAGAATCGAATAGAGATGACAACACCGTCGAGACGCTTGCGGCCCTCGGCAGGATTATAATCCCCAACGCAGGTCTTAAGCGCTAGCCATGGCCATGACCAGGGCTCGAGACCTACACGGGAGACTATAGTCCTACGGCCACGAGCCCCTCTCTTCGACGTTAACAGGGACAATGAGTACCTATTACAACAACTACTATTTGTATATTCACTTGGACTGCACCACACCTTGGACCAACAACACAAGATCTATTATCTTCCAAATGCTCCGTAGATAGATGTGTATATGATCTTCTCTTTGATCCTTTTTAAAATCTCCCACGTAATTCTTTGTGGTTGTACAGGATCAACCTAAAAAAAAGGTATTTAAGACAACACAATTTTTGTACAAGTTAGATAACAGGTGTCACATAAATTTGTAACACAAGACAAGATATGTGTTCACTTGGACCTCATCTTGACAAGATTAGTTTCCATGCTCTGCAGCGAAATGATTTAACTAGCTAGATTTTGCTTTCGGACCCCAAACTTTCCATATGAAGTCGCTAGCGCTTGACATTTCGATGTGGAAAGAGGACACGTGGAGGTCCCGGACAATTGTTAAATGAGCGAGTAGAGAGGCAGCCATAGCCAAACAACAACAACCACCCGCGAAGTTTTTTGAATAGCGCACATCACCGTGCATCCGACCCGGCCTAGTTCAACGGGATGCGAGGCAACCAAACGACCTCTTTATAATCTCCCGCATAGGTCTTTATGATTGTACACGGAATGAATCGGAATAAAGTATTTAAGACAGATAGCATGAGTCACAAAGATATGCAAGACAAAACAAAACCCTTTGGATTCTCATGCAAACCATGGCAAAAAGGTCATCTAAATTCTCAAAATCTTTAGCTAGATTTCTAGAATCTAGATTTTGAATGAATCAGATTTTGGATTCTCAAAATCTTTAGCTAGATTTCTAGAATCTAGATTTTAGACAAAAATCTGAATGTTGTGTTTGGATATCTGGATTCTAGAAACAGATCTTATGGTTATGGGAACATATCCTGTGCAAACTAGGATTTCGTGAAAACTCATGCAAACCATGGCAAAAAGGTCATCTAAATTCACCAAAAAATCACACATATAGATGATATGATGATGCACAGCCCTTAAAAATATCATATTCAAATTCGACTTCGTTTGTGAGATATAAAAATAACAAATTTCTAACAAATCATCTAGACAACTTTTCGGCTTGAAATTTGTTATTTTTATATCTCACAAACAAAGTTGAATTTGAACAAGATATTTTGCGGATTGTGTATCATCGTATCATCTACATGTGTGATTTTTGTAGTGAATTTAGAAATTTCTTTTGCCATGGTTTGCACTGGTTTTCATGAAGTGGTTGGTTTGCATATGATACATTGCCTATGGGTATAGGCATGTGGATGGGCAAAATTAGGTAAAATCGCTCTTGGTCCGATTCGGATTTTTACAATCCCGGCTATCGGTTACGGAATCTAGGGCCTATTTAGAAGCTACTGTACATAGATTTTTTTTCTCAAGGATTTTAGAATCACTCGGATCCAGACAGGGCCTTAGAGCCAACCCTTCAAAAAAGCAAGGGTAATGCACTTCAAGATTTAGGTCTTTATCCAACAAGATGTGCTTCTCTTCCAACATTTTCTTTGGTGGATGCCCCAACACCGAGATCCGGCGGCGGGGACCGCGGACGGCGGCGTCGGCAATCTGTCGAACGCGCGATAAACGCCTCGTTCTCCGTCGCTCTCCCACGCCGGGCCGGGATCCCCGGTCAGGAAGTCAAGACGATGACGCGACCTCGCCGTAGCCGCCACCAGGGCCACGGAGGCCCCGCGATGGACCCCAGATCTGTAACCACCAAATAAAACAAAACTTTATTTGCTGTTTCAAAAACCACACGAAGAATCATATCTAGCTCCATGAGTGTGATAAAGAGGTGCACCTGCCAAGGATGGAGACTCGAGGCGCCAAGGGCGAGGCAGACCCCTGTGTCGGACCGCTCTCTACTCTTTGTTGAGTGAGAAGAGTTTGGAAGTCAGCAGAAGAGGCGAGAAGAGGGGTACTACTACTACTAGTATGGGAGATGGGAGATGGGAGAAGGAAGTGACGAGAGCTGCGAGAGACAGACACCATGGCCCCACGGGCACCGGGTTTCGGCCTTAAGTTTGTTAAGGGCGATCAGAACTTACTACTGTATTTCAAATTTGAAACGAGTTAAGAAAGACTGTTTTAGGCTTTTTGGCGGCACTCTGCATTAAAAATTTTTTTTTTTTTTTTTTTTTTTGTGAAGGGTCAAGCGAGGAGCCGAGGACATTGGCGCAAAGTTGCTGCCCGAATTCCAATTTTTGAGCGGAGGGAGGGAGGAGAGTGGCTAAAAGCGAGAGTAGTTTTGTTTCATTTTTTGTGAAGGGTCGAAAGCGAGGAGCCGAGGACATTGGCGCCGTGCTCGCCCAATTCCAATTTTGAGCGGAGGGTGGGAGGAGAGTGGAGAAAGCGAGAGTAGTTTTGTTTCATTTCACTTCAGGGGGACACTTGTTCTGTACCATTTTTGTAGTGAGTGTGGGGCCTTGTTTGTCCAATCATGGACTAAATAGGCTCAAAAGATTTGTCTCGTGATTTACAACAAAACTATGTAATTAGTTATTTTTTAACCTACATTTACTGCTCCGAACATATGTTTTTTTGGTGTATTTAATGTGATGTGATGGAGAGAGTCTAAAAATTTGAAAGTTGGCTTAGAAATAGTATTTGCCAACTAAACGAGGCCCACTTCAAAATGTATTCAAATCAGGAAATTTGCCAGATTTTGTATAGTTACATACTCCCTCTATCTTAAGTTATTTGTTTCAAGATTCTTGGAGAGCTAGAGCATTCTAATTTTGAACAAATTTTTGATAATAATATTACAGAGATGAGGCGGTGTGTTACGCTAACATCATTCTGGCTGATTTAGTAGTATCCTATGAGACAGAATAAGATGAAACAAGATGAAGCAAGAACAAGCAAACATTGCCGAAGAAAGAAAAACAGACCTAAGCTACGAAGACAAATATGGACGTCCCTCGGGTCCATACTCGAATAGGGGTGACAACACCGTTGAGACGCTTGCGGCTCTCGGCGGGATTATAATCTCCAGCGCAGGTCTTAAGCGCTAGCCATGTGCATGACCAGGGCTTGAGACTTACATGGGAGATTATAGTCCTACGGTCGCAAGCCCCTCTCGTCGATGTTTTTTGCGTCGATGTTACTTGAGGACAATGAGTACCAACTACAACAACTATACTACTATTGACTTGGACCCCAAGTTTTAAATAGCGGGCTATGGTAAATAGTGGCGCTTTTTCTCTAGGGGCTATAAAGCTATAGCGGAGCTATGCCAAATAGTGTTTTATAAGAAAAACTATAAAAAATCCAACAGTTGATGCCAAAACAAGGCAAATATGATATTTGGTGAACACAGATACGTTTACGAGGTTTTACAAGTCTAGATAACATTACCAAATACCAATATGACATTACAACATGTTTCATAAAAAATTAATCGTCCCAAATACCAAATTAGTAACAAGTGAAATATGAAATAGCGGTAAGTAGCTGTAAATAGCAGTGTTATAGCGGAAATGCGAATAGCTTAGCGGCGAATCTTTCCAAAAGCTGTAGCGGCGCTATAGGGGAGCTATAGCCCCCTATTTTAAATAGGGCTTGGACCGCCCGGCGGAAGGAGGCACTGTTGACACCTGTTATAGTATAATATTACTAGTCAACTAAACATGGATAAGGGCTTAAAATATATATCAACATAGACTAAGGGTCTAACTAACATAATTCCACGAGCTTTGGTGATTTATATCTTTTCAGGGACTTAACAGATAAATGCAGAGAAGAATGGAGAAAGTTCCGAATATATCTCACATACGATGACAAGACTTAACCGTGAAGTAACTCGACCCAAAATGTGGACTAAAACACTCTAGAAGGTACCAGAAGACACCAGAAGAAAGATGACATGGTTTGACCACGCGGGTCGGCGGCGGCCGCCTAAATCTGCTGGCGGCGCAAGCTACTCTGAGCCAATCGGGCTCATCTTCCTAGGTCGGTTTGTAACCGACCTTGAGGTTGTATCTACACCGTTATTGAAGGTCGGTTTGATCCAATGGTCATCATTCATCGCCAAGGCCTATATAAGAAGACCCCCGACCCCGGGGCTAAACCCTAATTCATTCTATCTCATTCTATTCATTATCTCTCGGTTGTAGAGGTGTCCCAATGTAAGGATAAACCTCTCGAGGGATTAGTGAATTAGAAGTAGATTAGAAGTAGATTAGCTATGTAATTAGAAGTAGATTAGACATGTAATTAGAACTAGATTAGATCTAACTTAGACCTAATCAAGAGTAAAGGAGAGTGGAGCTATGCTTCGTTTCGGAGATGTCTTTGAGTATGGTATGTCTTTATATCTTCTCTACAAGACTTATGTGATTCATATATTTATCTTCTCTATTTACTTCCATGACTTTTTATATATTTGGTTAAGTATAGTTGTTATGCTATTGCATGGGATCTCCGCTCGTATTGTGGACTCTAGTTATTAGGGTAGCTAGAGTAGTAATCGATAGTGTAGACTTGGTGTCTAGGCTATAGGTTACCCGAGATTGCGCCCAATCCCACGGTTAGTTGTGGTAGCCCTAGGGGTGACAGCTCTGTTAGGCCTTTGTATTCCACCACGTTCGGGTTGGTGTTTCATAGAGCTTTTGGCAGCCTTCTCCCAACTACCTTCTTCGCAGTCTTTTTCGAGAGTTGGGACGGATTTCTTTGCTCCAAAGTGCATTAGTATGATTGCTATCATAGAACCTAAGTAATAGAGAATTACCCAGGAACCTTGATCTCTCCCTTTGACCTCTTGATTAGTTTAGTTATTCTTTGATATCTTAGGTAGGTTATTATTTTATGCATTAACATTTACTTATCCTCCTCACTTTAGTCTAGTGCTTTGCTAAGTTAGTAGATGCATGATTGTGACTTATTATAATTCTTTAGCCAAAGCTTCCCTGTGGATACGATACTCTAGAATACTCATCCTAGGGAAAAGCTACAATGGTAGGTGTTCGTCAGGCGCTGCGAATAATATTCTTTTAGCACTTAACAAATGCCAACAGGCTTTTTGGCGCCGTTGCCGGGGAAGCAATTGGCCTAAAGATTCTAATGATGATCATGATGTCTGCTAATTTAGTGTATTACTAGCTTTAGTAGGATTACCCTTGTTCGTTGAGTTGTGGAATAGACGGGACAAAAGATGTCGTTGTGACCTTCCGACAAGATTCCGAGAAAAGAACAAAGATTGAAGAACCCGGGGTGCACGATCATTCAAGATTCATCAACATGGAAACCCCTGCCATCTCAAAGGTATGAATTTAAAAGTATATTATTCTAACCATGTATAGATTGAAGAAGAAGTCGCCGTCACAAGAATTCAATGCACACATCTCAAGTGATGTACATAGATGCCGGACGTCATGGTAAGTATGATTAAAAGGTGAGAAAGTCTTGCTCATGGACTATAAATTGATTGAGTAGTTATCATTTAATTTCCTGCATTGCATTGCATGTTTACTTGATCAACTCATGCATTCACTCCGCTTAGTTTACGTTCTTTCATAGTAGATCCATTGCATGTTTAATTCCTTGCATCCATCCATGTTCTCATCTAAAAAAATATATATATATATAATAATCTCTCACCTTGATCATGCTCTTTCATCACTATTTGAGTAAATCTTTGTAAGGCTTTCATGTTACCTTTGTTTGCTATAATATGCGAAGGTTTGGAATATCTTCATACATCTCTTAAATGAAGCATGGTGCTTAGTTTAGGAGTGGTGATTTTACTTCTATTGGCTTTTAAATTAAGCGTGGTGCTTAGGTTAAAATGCCTTCCTAAATCAAATTGGACGTGGTGTCTAGGTTGATTTTTGAACCAATAGTATGTTGTAGTAGATGCTGGTATATTTTGTTGGACTAACCCATGCCGAGAACTATCAAATCCAATTTGGGTAAGTTAAGAGATGAACTCAGATTAGAGATGAAGCAAGGCATCGATGAACTCCAACCTTGTGCAAAAGACACGGCTCATTCATCATCGATGGAAGAATTGTAAGTATCAAATATCATTCACTGTCTTTTGCTACAAGTTACCTTTGCCTTGATCCACATGTTAGAGTGCAGTCATATAAATAAAGTTTGCTATAAGACATGAGAAATAAAATCTGTGCTAAGAATAATCAAAAGAACTGTAACACCCTAGGTGTTAAGCATCTTGAAAGCATGAGCATTTGCATATCATGATCATCATTTCATGCATAATCATGTGTTAGTAGCATTTACTTTGAATTGCTCTCATTTCATGCTTGTTTGATCTAGCTACTATAGGATCTTTGCTATAATGATGATTTGGACCTAGATTGTGCCTAGATATATTTTTGACATAATTTAGGACCATGTTTGAGCTTGAGTTTCAATTTAGAAAATTTTTATAAATTAGCCCTAGAGTGTCAAACCTCTTTGACCCATTTTGAAACTCATTTCAAAAGTGCATGATAGAGTGGTTTCTAGCAAAAAGTTTCTATAGATGAAATGTAGTACTTTTTATGTAGATCAAATGCTCTTTTTTATGAGTTTCTTGTGAAAAGGTTTGGAAATGATTCAAATAGTGCCCAACAGTTTGGGTCAAATTTGAGTTGAATTCAAACTCTGTTTTGAATGGTTTGAGTTGACCTTGCTGTTTTAATTTTTATTTCCAAATTTAGGCCGAATTAGAAAAAGTTCATATTGAGTGTTTTGTAGCTTATGAAATTCTCTACAAAGTTGATGTTTTGACTTTTCCAAATTCCACACGAATCTCGATGCACAGGCCAAAACCATGGCTGACTCGTAGGTGGGGGGGGGACCTGTCGGCAACTAAATCATCGACAATACGGGGCGACGTGGGCCACCGGCGCCACGCGCCACCGATACGGCTCTCGGACAGCCGTGTCCGCCACCCACGTGCCTTAAAAACCGTGCCCACGCGCCCTGCCCTAACCCTAGCCTCACCCCCGAGCCGCCGCCACTCACTCCACTCGCCGGAACGCGCCCCGCCACGCGGAGCTCCGTCGTCCATAAGGGCGCCGCCGCCCTGCGCTCCGCCGTCTCGTCGTCACCGCGCCAATCCACCTCCCAAACTGAATCCCTAGCGCCGCCATGAGCTACACTACCTAAAGCCAGCGTCGAATCGAGGTGAGGACCGAGGTATCGAACCATAACTTGCAGCGCCGCCGGCCGCCGGCGAAGTCCGCCCATGGCCGCCGTTGGGGCAAGCCGCCGCGTGAGCTCGTAGATCGAAGTTTAGGCCGTGCTTTTTCGTGTTTTAGAGTCGCCCAGAGGTGCTTTCGAGCTCTCAAGCTAGCTGGATGAGTGGATCCGCCGCCATTTCGCCGGAGGGCGCGCCCGCCGCCGATCAGCGCCGCCCATGAGCGCCGCAAGGCGTGTCCGATTTCCTCGCCATTGTCGCTCCGTTGAGGTTCTAGTTTGCTTGCATGTCACTTTCGAGTCTAGGAGAGTCGAGAACGGGTTTGGTTCGTCCGCCGAGCGCCGAACGGCGGTTCGCCGTCGCCCGCCGCCCGTCCGCGCCGCCGACGCCGCCGCCGCCGTTTCGTTCATTTTAGGTCGAACCATGGGCACCTATGAGTCCGTCTTGACGCGTAGATTCGAATGGTATAGCTGGTTGCATGTTTTGGTCATCGCCGGCGAAGATCCGCCGCACCCGCCGCCGCGCTCTGCCCTGTGTCGCTGACGTGTGGGACCCGCGTCCTTTTCTTTTTCTTTTATCTTTTTCTGTTTTTCCAGATTTGAATGAAAAGCTTTAGAAAATCATAACTTGGTCATCTTGAGGTCTTTTTGAGTGAAACAACTTTTGCCATGCTTGTTAGGTAATAGGCTACAGTATAAAATTATGAAACCTTATTTTCTGAGAACTTTTATATAGAGTTTTATTTAGGGTCAGAAATGCATGGAAATTGAGGAAAATCATATCTTTTAATTGGTGCAAGATAAAAATATGCTCACTGTACAAAATGTTCTTGGTTTTGTGAGTAGAATCCAGGAAAAATATCATACATGGTGTGTTTTGTAGAAGAAATGTGATTTTCTATTTATGTGCTATTTACAATGTGATCTTTAGAAATTCATAGAAAAAATAAATATGAAGGTTTTGGATGTGAGACTTGGCATGTTTGCTTTTGATAGGTTTTAGAAGCTTATCATACTCAGAAATCTGTTGTCTGACACTTTTCGTAGTACAAGGTATTTTCATGCCTAGTTTTATCACTAGCTTGTCATTTTTGTGTAGGGCTGTATATACATGATCTTGCCATGAAATTTTTATGGTAGCTGTTATATGTTAGTATGATGCTCTGGTAATTTTTGTAGAATTTTCTGAAGTAGCTATGTATTTACCATAATTATGTTGCATGGGAAATGGCTTAGAAATACATGTTATATGGAGGTAATGGGTATTTGTATTTTTATTGTGTGTTCCTAGCATGAATAGGATCTGTTAGTATGCTTAGTTTGGTTAGCTTGATAGTTTTGTCAATTTATTATTCCTAGCATTTATATATTTATAGTGTGCATGTGTAGTGTTTAATAGGGCATATCATTTTATGGGCTTTATTTAATCTTTTGGCTTCTCCAGTAGATTTATTTGGTAGATAATTACTTGGTTTACCTGCTGGTCAAGTTTGATAAGGTTTGCATGAGTAGTTTGTGAGTTATGGTAGATGCATGTGATGTCTGAGTACAAAACAGAGTCTCTGTTTTTCAAAATTTTGAGGCTGATAATGTCAGATTCAGGTCTGGGTGATATGGAATGTTTTGTAGGAAATTTTATTAGCTTTCCATAGAGTATTTGTTCACTGAGTTTGGAGTTGTAGAACTCCTTGAGTGATTTGTTTTAGTGACAGCATGTCGAGCTGTCATTTTCTGTTGATTAGTAAGTTAAGTGTTTGCTTGATGAAGGTTGTTTAGGGTTTCTTGTGTAGAATTAATTGTGTTTCTACAGAAGAGATATGCAATTATTAATAGCGTGCATCATGAAGCATCCATCCATCATATACATATTACTTTATGCAAGTTGATATTCATGTAATCGTAATCATATCTTTTCTCCATCATATGCATCATCTAAGGATCGGGGAAGTGTTAGAGGAGCTGATCGAGGAGCGCACGGGGAGCTTCACCATCTGGGAGTGCAGTCCGGAGGAGTCGGAGGAGAAGAGTTGTGAGACGAGCTGATTGAGTGTCCGAGCACGCGTTCAATGACGTTCCTCGCGAGGCAAGCCCCGGAGCATTACGCCTTTCCTAAATTCTTCCAAATTAATTTGATTTGCGTCCTTTATATGTTTCTGCATTAAGTTTAGGAAATTATGGTTGAAGCCGTTGATGCATTGAGTTCCTTGCTGAAAGTTGCCCTATCCCTAGTAGAGGTCTAGGTTAATGCTCAGTATCGTGTTTGCAGTAGACAGTGATTTCGGTCACTTGAGGAAATGTTGTGAACAATCACATGGGTGATTGTCAAGCTGCTGCTGAGAACCTGTCTAAGTAAAACATGTAAGATTGGGTGGATATTGTGGTCTTTCCACCTGATCAATTAAGGACTTACTCTTTGTCGGAATGTGGTCGGAAGTTGAACGTACCTGTCATATAGTAGGCTCCGCCGGGTCGTGAGCCACGAAGCTCGTGAGAATGTTAGGGGCCGGCTTTGCACGCTGTATCGCTCCTCCTTTGGTGTGGTAGATGGGGGATTAATTGGGCGCAAGAAGATGCGCACGAAGCGTCGTCTTCGTTGTTCGCTCACTTGGCGGCCCGAGAAGGAGGGGGTAGCCGGCAGGACCGAGACTTTACGTCCCCTAACGTCTTGGGAGTGATCGGGTCTGCCTTTGCAAAGTAGACTTGGTTTATGTCAGGGTATTCGCCAGCTGGTTTGCAAATCGATTCGAATCGCCATCTCTCCTGGAAGTGAGAACCCGGGTTGCGTCCACGACATCGTAGTCTAACTATTACAATATATGTTATTTATCATGTTGCTGATATAATTCTGATCAAGTTACTTTTCTTTGTTATTTATTCTCTTGAGCAATGATTAATCTTGACTATACAGGATCTATGGTTATGTATTTAAATAAGTAACCCTTTTAACTTGGAAAATATACAAGTAGTATGCATAGATGCACTAAATGACTTTATTTGTGAAATTAATGTGAGTTAGCTAAACCCTAGATAAAGCCTAACATAATCCTTGGAGTCTTTTATTTTATTTTGGACGGGTAAGTCTAGTTGAGTATTTTGTACTCAGGGTTTTATTCCCGTTGTTGCAGGTGAGCATGTGTACCATGGTTCGTAAGACTTGTCTGTTCCCCGTTGATGAAGAGTAAGGCCGTGGCGAGGCAATTCTATATCCCCCGTCTCATCTTTGTTGTAGGGATGACTATCTAATGGCACTATCTTATATTTGTTTTCGCTAAAAGACTATTTGGTTTTCGAAACTACTGCTTGCTTCGCATTACTTGAACCTGAGTTTGTAATAAATTATACCTCGCACTCTGATGTTTAATATATCGAATTTGGTTTGAAATACCTGCGGATTTTACTACCGAGCTCAACGATCCTGTTGTGTTGTTGATGAGTTTGAAATCACTCTGAGATTTCCGGAATACCGGGTTTATATGGACTCAAGTGTAGACTGTGATTGCTTCGGTGATTGCGATTTATACTTGATTTCTTATAAATTGGTCGGCTCTGTCACAAGAACCATCTTTTTGCTAGTATAGATGAAATCTTATGAACTTTTGGATAACAACCCCTCGCTTCAACCATGTTGTATATTCCCTCGGGTATGTGTCCACTAATATTTTGCAGAAAAAGAGTCTATGCTATGTCTATTCGATGAAGAAGAGTGTCATACAACACGATCACAAAAAGTAATCACTCTAAAGAAGTGAATGGACAAAGCTACAGGCCATAAGAACATCAAAGACAGGGTAAGTGAATATAACTCACATATTTATATACAACTTTTGTCTTATGTTCTAAAGAAAATAAAAATAATATATATATCCGAGCACATGATGGCTCATGGTAAAAAGTAACATGTTCTTAGGACAAGTTCCTTCGGGTATTCTTTGTCACTAACCTTGCGTAAAACAAAGGATGAACAACGTCTAAGGACATGGTGATTGCAACACACGATTAGGGACGGTCCAAAGATTCACACTTGAAGTGCCAAGTGACAGAAGGCTCAAGCATGGGGAGGAAGGTCGACTCCTCTAAAGATCATCCGACATTACTCTTCCTCCTGCTCAAGCTCCCATCACTCCGACATCTTTGGTTTGCAATCCATCAACTCACTATTACTTTTTCTCTCTAAGTTTGAATGGTTAATAAATGTCATGCATAAAAATCAAATTTAAGATAATAAAATTTTCCACTAGAGAAAAAAGTAATAGTGAGCACTTGCTAATTAAAATATCCAACCAAAACCTTTCCTAGCATAGAAGCAACCTTTAGCTCCATGACAGCTTTTACCTTTGTTTACAATTACTTGTATTCCTTCTGTATCTCGTTGTCGACTAATACTACAGGAATAAAATCATGAGAGGAGCAAAAAGGTCTAAGCATAATTTAAAGAACAAGAAAGAAAGGACGATGTAATAAAAGAGATAAGGAGCAGGATACATAAGAGGCCAAGGAAAGTTTGAGCAATGAAGAAAAGGACCACCACAAGTGTTGCGATGTTGTCACATTCCAATAATAAGGTAACATCTTGAGGTAAGTTGTCATTACTTAAGCTTTTCCTTAAGAATGGCTTGTTCATAAATAAATAATCAAACATGTTAGAGTAATAACCTTGCCTAATCCAATTTCATTAGCTCAACACGTTTTTGTTTCTTTAAGTGTTCCTACCATCGCTCTCTTGATCTCTTAGTCCTCATCTTGTAAGCTAGAATATTGCTTACCTTGTTTTGGAAGAATCATAATCATGCCTCGTGATGTTTAGATAAGAAAACTCGCCCAAGAGTCAACGAGCTTGATTCGATCCGTCGAAAGTTTTAACCACAAACAATCATGCTCAATCTTTCTCGATCTTGTCACCCAAGTTAGGTTTAAGAAAAATGTATAATAAATCAATTCTATCTTGTTTAATGTGCCTATGGTTAGAGAAGAATGAATGAAGTTTTGGTTACGTTGGTGTTTTCCCACCAACAGAGCCCATGCACTTGATCTCTACCATGACTTTGCAAGCGAGGACACACTTCGAGCAAAATGGTGGAGAAGCCTACCAGTCTCTCCAGAATTCAACAAGTGAATGTTCTACAAGCATGCACACTAAACAAGAAGTCGCTTACACTTCACTCCAACTCATAAGACCAGCTAAGAACATGGGTGACATCGCCCTTCACCATCTCAAGGAGCACGACCGCCAAGATCGTGTAATACGCTCAAGGAAACAACAAGGTAAGAAGTCTCGTTGGTGGACTTAAAACATCGAACCCTCGCCGAAAAAAAGTAAGATCGGTAGTTATCCATATTTACTTTATTGCATAGCATAATTGTTTTCCTTTAGCATATTTATATTATAGCACAAGCCTTGCATTAGAAAAAGAAAATAAATATTTGTTTGTTGCATAGACATGAAAAACTCTAAGCCCCATATGAGTAATTTTGTGGTGTGTAACAACCCACAAGGATATTTATTGTGGTGGCATAAAAATAAAATAAATATGCATGCATCATCATTCTTTATTTTGCATAAAAATCCAAAAATATTAATCTCGGCCGAACTATTGTCTTAAATGGAATTATCATCTTTGGCAACAAGAAGCTAAGTGGCTGTTGGGTGAATAGTCAACACAACATGTTATTGATGATGATATGGTTTACAAGGTGGCCATTCAACATGCCCATTACAAAAGGATGTCGGGGGGTATTTATAGGCCCCCCCGACTTCGATATCTGTACAAAATTACTAGGATTTCTGAAATGAACTTCTTTGGTGTGTCTTTCCTAGCGAAGATGTCATCCTTGTCTTCGCGATGCTTTGGATAAGATTTCTATCTTCGCCACGATCTTTATTTCTTTTAGAAGATGTTTCAGAACTTGGTAGCTTAAGTCGCCGTGATCATCTTCGCTTGGATCCATGATCTTAGTCTTCCTTAGCTCCATCTTGTTGCTCTTCGCGAAGCCGATGATCGGGCGAAGCCACCTTCGTGCAAAACTCGCCTTCTATTTCACAAATGATCCGAGTATCCCGAAATCTTCAAAGTTTGGGACGAAAGTTTTAAATAGAAACCAAAGTTAGATCCCAACAAAGACCCCTCGTGGCGAAGGCCGACTTCAAAGGCATGAAACCCACGAATCATAAGTTTTCTCAAAACTTTGTTTCGATCTAAAAACGTCGTCCCGGACTTTGAAGTTGGACTTTTGATCGATTGTGACTTTGCGAACATCTTCGCTAGTTTTTTTTTAACGGCTAGTTTGACTGCTTTGACCGAAGGTGTCTATAAATAGCGAAGGACCCCCCTGTTTTCTTCATCTTCTCGAAGAGGGGCCACCTTTTGAAAAAAATTTCCTACTACGCGAAGTCAAATTTTCTTGCGAAGTGAGAACTTTTTTCATGAAGCCAAATCTCCTCGCGAAGTTTGGAGCTTTCAAGCGAAGATCTTTAGTATTTCTTAGTCGGGTATATTTTCTTTACAAAGTTCATTTTGTTCTTGTTTGTTAGAAATCTGAATGACACTTTTCTTTTGGTTTTAGAATGGCTCTTGTCGAAGATGTTCGATTGGCTCCCGGGAGCAAGAGGTTGATGAAGAGATTAATTCTCAACAAGATAATTCTGATGAAGGTCTTTCGAAGTTTCGCTTCGAGTCGAATTGCTTCCGGATGATAGGATTTCTCCGAATTTTGGTCGTAGTAAGATGACTCACGTCGATTTCCAAAAGATGGTAAAGAGTGGGATTCCGAGGGGAAAGTCAATATAGGCGGGCGGAGCCGATGAGAAGACTCCAAATCCAAAACCCGATGAATGTGTGGTTTTCGTGAGATTTATTCACAGCCGGGTCTTTGCATGCCCCCCCAAAATTTTTGGAAGAAGTTTTCAAGAGATATAATATTGAGATGCACCATCTTACTCCTAACGCCATAGTCAAGTTGTACGCTTTTTCCCGTGGGCGCGGGCGGAGTCAAGAAGTGAAGCCGGATATAGATGCTTTTGTTCTTTGTATGAATTACATACACAGTTCCGTTCTAGAAAGATTGATCAGCGTACCGTGAAACTTTACTTTGGATGTTGCAGTTTCAAGGCCGCTCGAGGACAAAAACAAATTTCTCCTGCCTCGAAGAACAAATGGGCAGATGGGTGGTATGATTACTGGTTTTACCATAAGGTCCCTATGGTTGAAGAGAACCGAGGCAAAAAGGGAGTTGTGAAAGTTTACCCGTTGGCTTGCCAGCGTGTATGCATAGAGAGCGTTTCATTTGCAAGCCAGAATCTTCTAAGTCCAAAACCGCTCCGAAAGTGTTTGAAGGCGTTTAAGAGGGTTGTTTCTCAGCAATCAACCCGAGACCTTGTTGAGGAATACTTGGTCACCGGTATTTGGCCATTAAGGCTTGGATGGGACTTTCTTCTTGATACCACGCGAAGAAGATTAGGGACAAGGATTATATCTACCCCGACAGGGATACCGTGATGCCTTCGCGGTTCAAGAGTGAAGAAGAATTTGTCACCGATGTTGAGAAAAAAAGTCGTAGATCTCGCTTTGGGAAATATCTTCATACTGAGAGGAAACCGATGGATGATATTATTGGTGAGGATTATGTGAGGTTGAACCGGATCTTCGAACTTGCTAACATTACTTATAAAGCCCGTCCTCCTCCTCGCTACGCCGTGGAAAGAAGGATCAAGATGATGATAAGGGGGCTGAGAAAAGTTGAAGAGAAAAAGGAATGATGCCTCAAAGACTTCTTCCTATGCTAATGCTACGGCGAAGGCCTCTGTTGGTCAAAAGAAGAGTGCTACCACTCCGAAGCCTCAAAACAAAAAGGCTAAGAAAGTGGCTGTGGATTTGCTTGATAACCTTGATCTTTTCGATAGTGAAAATGATGCCCCCGTACTTAAGGGCTCGAGTTTGGTACTTCTCTTCGAGATTTAGAGGTGAGGGAAATTTGTCAAGCTTTTGCTCCTACCGGTCTAACTCCTCGGATTTGCTTACTCCGCTAGCCGAACACTTACAAAATTTTGGGTCTTCGCAGAAATTGGGAACTTCCGAGCATGTTTAAGGTACCGCCGATGATGCTTACGTGATGGAAGCTTAAGCGCCCACCGGTATCGCATCCCCTTCTTCCCTCGATTTAGGGACCCAACTCCTCGATTTTTCAAATGGTTGGTCGCTTCCCCTCGCTTCGATTCATGTGATGACCGTAATTCTCTAGAATT
This sequence comes from Hyparrhenia diplandra, assembly GCA_015847255.1. NCBI lineage: Eukaryota > Viridiplantae > Streptophyta > Magnoliopsida > Poales > Poaceae > Hyparrhenia > Hyparrhenia diplandra. The sequence goes on from JADLZK010009870.1 coordinate 61,049, forward strand.
GGCTAAGTTAGCTAGAAATATTTACATGAATCGCTTATTAGTGAATCCAGTAAAATCCTTCAATGGCAATTGAGACCGAAGCCGGCGAGAAAAGTGGAGATCTTCGCCGCTGCAATAAAACTGCTCATGAGCCGCCTCGTAACCTCGTTGTGGTTTCTAAGATTGCCGTTGAGAAGACAACCGGTATGCTATATGATGTTGCTTGCAATTGTTGCATTATTATTCCTTTTTCTAGATTTTGATTGACTTAGTTTATCCTAACTTATTTTTTTTCTTGTAGAACAACTTTTGAAAAGAAAAAGCTCATGAGGTTTGTTGAGGTTGTAAAGAAGAAACTCCAAAAGAGGGGGACTAGGACCGCCAAATTTTCTTTTGATGACTTTGATGATGTGGTGGATGATGAAGTGAAGAAGACCAAATAAGCCGCTTTGTCGGAGTCCCCGGTAAATGTTGAAGCTCGCCAGAAGATTCCTTGCCCTTTGAAGGATGGAGAAAGAGTTTGTGAGTTATCTTTATCTTTTGTTGTTCCCATACTTTGAGATTTTTTTGCAAAATTCATTCTTATGCCTTCTTTTTTTTCAGCTGAGTTTTTTCCCGATGCATCAACCTCATCTCGAAAAAATTATCGATGTTGGATCAATGAGAGATGTTATTGGAGATCGGCCGACTCCACAAGTTGTCGTTAATGCTCAAGAAATGTCCTCAGAAGATATCTCAAAATCTTTGGAGAATACTTTGAAGTTTTGTTTTGAGAGCTGAGTCAACTTGGATTCCTACAAGTTTGTTGGGGTAGGAATAGACAAGCTTCGGGTGCTTCCGAAGAAACCGAAAAACAATTGTCAAAATGCATTGATGATGCTTTTCAGTTCGACGCCGAAGAGGAGTTAGCTTAAAAAATGAATCCACTGGAGTTAGCCGATGCTGGGCTAAATTTAATGTACAAGGTATACACCTTTTTTCTTCTTTCTTTTTATGCGGAGTCAACTGTTTGTATTTTACTTTTAGCTAACTTTCTTTCTTTCTCTTTTCTTTTCCAGGGTGCTCTTGTTCAGCGTGGCCTCAGAAAATCTCTTGAGGACAGTGCCATAGCTTTTGCTATTCGCGAGAAGTCTCTTTTAGGTGAAATTGAATCACTAAAATCAAAACTCGCAGCTAAGGAAAAAGAAAGAGGTGATGCGCTTGATGAGTGGCATAGACTTGATCGGTTGTATCATGGGGCTTTGGATATTATTAAAGAAAAAGATCGGCAACTTGAGGCGCCGAAGGCCACCATTGATATTCTTAAGAAAGAAAAAGCATCTTTGGAGAAAAAGAAAACCGAGACCGACGAACTTATGATGCGAAGGTTCAATAGGACTTGGGAGCTTTTGCAAACAAAGCTTATGAGAAATGGGGGTTATGCACGAGGATCCCCTGTTGGGATCTTGGAGAATATGACCCATTCTTTAGCCGGCCGTGATGGAACAATATGAGGATCTTGGGGTTATGGTTCAGCCGCCGCATACACATGAGTGTCATGTACTCTACTGGGCACTCCTTCATTTGATGAAAGAAGCTAAAGATCCTTTATATGATACCTTTCTTCGAGGATTCCTTCAAGTTCCCCGCCGATCTTTGTCGCCAAGATTTCTCCCGGACGCATTTGTTGTGCAAAAGTTTTTTGAGCAATATTGGTGCAATCGTGGTCGGGGAGCACCGCCTTGAGAAAGTGAAGGAAAAACTCGAGACGGGTATTATGCTTTTTACTTTTTATATTTTTTTTCTCTTGTTTGCTTGTTTTTATATTCTCTTATTATGTTTCCGTTTTGTCCTTAACAGATTGAACTTGACATCTTACGGAGGAGGAAGAGAATTTAAAGAAGCCGAAAGAAGAAGAAGAAAGAAAAGCTCTTGGTTGAAGAGAGGGAGAAAGGAAATGTTAGTGAGCGAAGGGGCTAGCTACTCGTGGAGTAGTTTTTATTTTGAATGTTTTTTGAGAGGAGAGGGAAAACTTGTTTAACTTAGAAGTGTTGTAAATTTGTTAAGTTAATATACTTGCTTGAATTTATGGTTTATGAACTTGTGAAGTTGTTATTATCGCGGGTTAGATCTTGTTCATGATTTTTCGTGGCGAATTTTGACTTTGGAATATCCTGCGGGGTTCCTCAAAGCGAAGCCTGCTTGCAGGATATTCTTCCCGTTCGCCGCTTATGATTGCGAAGGATAATTTTGTTTTTGAGACTTTGGAATTTTTGGAAGCTTCGGTAGTGTTGATATCTACTGTTTTGTGGATAAATGTCTTGGAAAATCTAAGGTGAAGGATTCCTATAGGATGCCTAGGGTTGTTGATTTTAGCACTATTAGGCAGGTAAAATCTTTGTGACAAAAATTTTCATTTTGCTTTTAGCTTGACTTTTCTTGATTCCTAAACTATTTTTTTGTTTTTAGTCATCGTGCTCAAGTGCATCCCCGAAGTTTTATTTTTGGGGATAGCTTTGAAGATACTGGCGGACAAGATAATAAATGAAGTTGTCGAAGATATTTTGAGCGAAGCAACAACTAGTGTTGCTTACGAAGAGTTTTGATTGTTTTACTTTGTAGGTTCATGATGTATGTAAACTTGAATAAATTCTTTGTAAAATGTATTAATATTTTTTATGTAAACTTTCTCTTTGTATGAAGCAATAATGGAGATTTTCATTTTGAGCGATAATCTTTTTGATTTTGAAAGATTTTAGAAAATGTTATTCGTTTTCCTTTCTATGAAGTGAGATTTGAAAATTCTAATCCAAATACTTTTCTTATAGAATTTAAAAAACGTCGTCCCCTTCTCTTTTTTTTGCGAAGTGAGAGCGAAGACTTCGATTTGAAGTCAAAATTCTCCTTAGAGAAATTTGAAAACGTCGTCCCCTTCTTTTTTGCGAAGTGAGAGCGAAGACTTCGATTTGAAGTCAAAATTCTCCTTAGAGAAATTTGAAAACGTCGTCCCCTTCTTTTTTGCGAAGTGGGAGCGAAGACTTCGTTTTGAAGCCAAAATTCTCCTTAGAGAAATTTGAAAACGTCATCCCCTTTCTTTTTTTGCGAAGTGGGAGCGAAGACTTCGTTTTTGAAGCCAAAATTCTCCTTAGAGAAATTTGAAAACGTCGTCCCCTTTTTTTTTGCGAGAAGTGGGAGCGAAGACTTCGATTTGAAGCCAAAATTCTCCTTAGAGAAATTTGAAAACGTCGTCCCCTTCTTTTTTTAAGTGGGAGGCGAAGACTTCGATTTGAAGCCAAAATTCTCCTTAGAGAAATTTGAAAACGTCGTCCCCTTCTTTTTTTTTGAAGTAGGAGCGAAGACTTCGTTTTGAAGCCAAATATTCTCCTTAGAGAATTATGTAGGTAATAATTTTAGTTTTAGACTCAAATTATACCTACTTGTTAATTATTTTGTAAAAACTTTTGGCCGATATTAAAGCATTTTGCTTTTTTTCGGCCAGTGTAAAATGAAAGAAATGATAATGAATGCACAAATTGGGGAAACTACTTTCTCATTTATATTTGATATGAGAATTTGCAATAGAGTCCGCCTCGTTAAAAAACCACTCACCCTCGCGAAGGGCTTCCCCGAGTGAAAAAAAAAAGAGTGCAGACTCTTGATTGAAATAGAAAAATGCTTCTAAGGGATTGATTCTAACTTGCTTATTTACATAAATTTGAACAAAGTAAAATCTAGGGATAATACTTTGCGAAGGTCCTTGATGTTCCAAAGTATGACTTAGCTCTTCTCCCTTGAGGTTCTCCAAGTGATAAGATCCTTGTCTATTTGATTTTTGTTATGACGAAGGGTCCTTCCCATTTTTCTTTGGAACTTTCCCACGGTGTCTTCGTTCCTTTTCCTCTTGAGCACGAAGTCTCCCCGGTTGTAGTTCTCTTTTCACTACTTTCTTGTTGTACCATTTGCTTGTTTCTTCTTGGTACTTTCTCGAGATTCATCACAGCTTGGTTTCTTTCTTCTTCGAGCAGATCTTTGCTTGTCTTTTGATCTTCTTCGCTTGTTGTTTCAATAGTTGTTCTTGGACCTTCGAATTGTATTTTCTTCCGAGTCATTGCTTCATCCCCATATAGTAGCTTGAAAGGTGTAAACTTTGTTGATCTTGTTATAGTTGTGTTGTGACTCCAAACAATCCTTGGTAGTTCTTCAACCCATTTACCTTTTGGTAGTCCCACTAGATTCTTTGAAATTCCCACACATATGATGTCATTTGCTCTTTTCGACAGCTCCATTGGATTGAGGATATCGGACCGATGCGAAGCAAAGTTGAATTCCCATGCTTTCACAATAGCCTCACAAGTCTTCGCTATCAAATTGAGTTCCATTATCCAAAGTTATGTGTCTTGGGACTCGAATCTGCAAATTATATTTTGCCAAAGAAACTTCTTCATTGTTGTAGATGTCATGTTTGTGATTGGCTTCGCTTCTATCCACTTCATGAAATATTCAACCGCAACAACCGCGTATTGATGATTGCCTTGGGCCGGAGGTAATTTTCCAATTATGTCTATTCCCCATCTTGCAAGTGGCCAAGTTGGCTCAATGTCTTTGAATTGGGTTAAATTTGGAGCATTTGACTTGTTTGCTGAAATTTGGCAATTGTGACAAGTTTTTACTATTTCCTTGCTATCTTTTTGTTTTGTTGGCCAATAGAACCCTTGTCTAAACGCCTTTCCTCGCTATGGCTCTTGGGCTGCATGATTTCCACATGTTCCACTATGTATTTCTTGTAGCAATTCTTTGCCTTCTTCGCTTGAAATGCATTTGAGTAATGGTTCACAGATGCCATGCTTGAAAAGTTGATTATTGATGAGCTTGTAATTTCTTGTTTTGTGTTTCATTCTTGTTTCTTCGGCTTCACTCTCGGTTCATAGAAATCCCCTCAAGAACGCTATTATTTCGATCTCCGTCTTCGCTCTCAATGATATGGATGTGCTTTGGTTCTTCGATTTTTGCTTTATCGAAGATTGCGATAGTACTTGATAAAATACATCCGTGGCAATTTTACTTTTGTGCTGCCGCTTTTGTAATTTCATCCGCTTCTTCATTGTTTGTTCTTAAAATGCTTCGCGACTTTGTGAACCCTTTGAAGTGTTTTTCTTGATCTCGATACTTTGCAAATACTTCGCTAACTCGGGATCTTTTGCCTTGTAACTTTTCTCAACATGGCCCGCAACAACCCGAGAACTGTTTTTGATTAGGATTTTTTTGTATTCCCATTGCTCTTGCCTTGCGAAGCCCCAGTGATCTTGCTTCATATTCCGCAATGTTGTTTGTGCATCGAAACTCAAGTCTTGCCGCATATTTCATCTTGACACCGGATGGTGAGGTGATTATTGCTGCCACACCAGCCCCTGCGGAGCCCCATGCTCCATCACAATTCATGGTCCATTCTTGGCAAGACAAAGTCCATTCTTGATGATCTTTTTGATCTTCGTGACTTGTTCTTTGGTGTCCAATCGAGATGAAGTCCGCCAATACTTGAGATTTTATTCTTTCGTTCTTTTTCAAATTCAATGAAGTATTGTGAGATTTTAGTTGCCCATTTGCCAAGTCTTCGTAAGATTTGCAACTTTGTAGAACATCCTTGAGCGGTTGGTTTGTTGGGATTCTTACTTTGTGTGCCAAGAAATAATGCTTCAATTTTCTTGTTGCCATGAGTACTGCATATGCTATCTTCTCGATTTCTGAGTAAAACATTTTGGACCCAGATAGGGCTTCGGAGACAAAGTAGATTGGTTCTTGTTTCTTCGCATGGTCTTTTTCTCTTTCTTGTACCAAGAGGCGCACTTACGACTTTCTCGGATCTTTGAGATGTACAAGAGTAGCTCTTGATCAATATTTGGTGTTGTTAATGTTGAAGGATTTGAAAGATACTTCTTTATTTCTTCAAAAGCTTTTTTGTTGCTCTTCTCCCCATGTAAAGTTTGTCTTCGCTCCTTTGAGTGCTTGAAAAATTGGAAAGCTTTTTTTTCGACTTTGATATGAACCTGTTCGTAAAACCAATCTTCCCGTTAATTTTTGGATGTCTTTGACGTTCTTTGGAACTTCGTTTTGCATGATTGCTTTTATCTTCTCGGGTTTGGGTCAATGCCTTTTTGCTGAAACTATACATCCGAGGATCTTGCCCTTTTGCACAATCGAAGGTACATTTCTCGAGATTAAGTTTGAGATTTGATTTCCTCAAATTTTCGAATGTTTGCTTCAAATCTTTGATGTGGTCTTCGCGTTTCTTGCTTTTTACTATTATGTCGTCAACATATGCCGCCAGATTGTCTCCGATTTGGTCTTTAAGTGCTACCGAAGTCATTACGATGAAGCTTGACCCGGCGTTGCGAAGCCCCCTCGCCATTCTTTGGAAGCAATAAGTTCCAAATGGTGTGATAAAACTCATTTTTCTTCATCTTCTTTTTTCATGTAGATTTGATGATATCCCGAGAAGCAATCTAGGAAACTTAGCATTTCACTTCCTGCAGCTTGGTCGACCAATGTGTCGATTCTTGGTAGAGGAAAGTTGTCTTTAGGGCAAGCTTTGTTGAGATCGTGAAATCTATGCACATCCTCCATTTTCCATTGCTTTTCTTTACCATCACAATATTTGCCCGACCAAGTTGTGAATTGAACTTCTCTTATGACCTTCGCATCAAGTAATCTTTGTACTTCAACCTTCGCGGCTATTGTTACGTCTTCAGAAATTTTTCTTAGTTTTTGCTTCTTCGGCTTGTAGTTTGGATCGATATTCGAGGCGATGTTCGATAATGTCTCTGGCGACTCCTTCCGGATCTTTTGCCGACCATGCGAAGACGTCTTGATTGCTTCTTAGGAAAGTTATGAGTTGTTCTTCTTCTTCTTTTGCTAGGTTGGTGCCTATGATAACTTTCTTGTGCTGCTACCATTGGGTCTAGCAAAACTTCCTTGGTTTCTCGCCTTGGAACATGTCTTCGCTTTCTTTTGTGACTTCGCACTTTCCGTTTCATTTTCGTCTTCGATTTCTTCAATGGCTAAAACATTTCTTTGAGCTGGAGTTGAGTCTTTCTCAATATTTCTTGCTTTACGTTTGATTTCCATGAATTGAAATTGGTCCATTGATTCTTTGGAACCTTCATGCATAAGTAGGAGTAGTTTATGACAGTTTCGAAGATGTTTAGGCTTCCTCTTCCGAATATTGCATTGTATTGGCTATGCATTTCAACGACATCAAATGCTACTTGCTCTATTCTTGCATTGTTTTGCGTTTTGAAGGATACGGGCAGCACAATTCTTCCGATTGAATTTATCCTTTTCCTTCCCGGCCGACTAATGGATATTACGCCCTTCCCAAGTTTTGCCTTTTGATTTGCATTGCATCTAGTGTTGATGCGAATAGTATATCAGCGGAGCTTCCTCCATCCACTAGGATTTTTGTAACATCCCATCCATCAATATTTGCTTCTATGACCATGGCATCCATATGTGGATAATCCGAGTTTCATGTCTTGTTCTCGTGAAAATGATTGGTTGGTGTGACCATCTTGTCTTCTTGTAAGGTCCCTCCATTGTTATTGCATTGACTCTTCGGAAATAATTTCTTCTCTCGTTGTTTGTTGCATGCTCTATCTTTGTTTCCTCCACAAATTGTCATTATTTCGCCTCGCTTGCCGTTGACACACCGGGTGAGCCATTATTTTGAACATTTGGTGTGTTGTTTGCCACCGAAGCTTCGGGGTTGTAAATTTTGTATTTGTCCCCATTGTGGTGGAGCCATTGCCAATGGTTGACAATTGTATATTGAGGTGGTCCTGGTAGCATTTGTTGGTTGTAACTTGGATCGAAGTATGCCCGATTATGCGAAGTGCTTGCTTGAGACAAAAAGTTTATTGATTTCGATTTTCCGGTGATTTGCCCTCTTGTTGTAATTGCTCTATGCTCTTCTTCACCATTGGACACATTTTTGATGTGTGGCCAGCCCCTTTGCCATGGATGATGCAATACATCTCTTCGGGCTTTAGAATTCTTCTTTCCCCCGAATCTTTGATTGAAACCTCCTCTTTGGTCATTATTGAAGTTTTCGTTGTTGTAATGGCTTCATTTGGTTATTTTGTGCATGAATGTTGTCTTCGCTCTCGCTCATTATTGATTTGGTTCACGCGAAGTGGTGGTTGATATTGATGGTGGTATGGTCTTCGCTTGAAATTTTGTGGCTTGAGGCGATTATTTGACTTCGCTTGATTTCTTTGTGCATTCTCTTCTTCGTCTTCTTTTCGAAATCATCGCCCCGATCTTGCATATTTTTGAATTTCTTCATATAGTTGAACAACGGTTGTTGGTCTTTCTCTTTTGAGGTGCGAAGACAATTGTCCGGCTCTAAGGCCCCTGACAAAGCAATGATGACGACTTCATCGATACTTACGGTATTTGGGTCTTCATTTGGATGAATCTCTTATAGTATTGAATTATTGGTTCTTTCGGGTATTGCTTGATGTCAAACAAATCATCACTTGTTAAGCCTTTGTGTGTTGGAATCCTTGAAATCAACTAACAAAGTTGTTCGATTTGTTCCCAACTTTTTGAGGGATCTTGGCTTGAGCGAAGCATACCATTTCGAATTTGGTCCTTTCATTGCCATAATAAGTGCTTTTTGCTAATGTTTTATCATCTCCTCCACTGATTCAACGGCTGCTTCAAAGCTCATCAAGAATTGTCTTGGATCCTGTCAAACCTTCATATGTTGGTATGATGTTGAACTTGAAGCCTTTTGGCCATTTTGCCATTTGTAAGTCCACCGATAATGGAGATTTGGGGTCGATTGTGACTATTGCTTTTTCATTGCTTTGATTTGTTTTGGCTTCGTTTGTTATGATAACTTCGCGATCTTGATCATTGAGTTCTTCATTCAATCTTTTTAGCTCTGCTTCAGCTTCCTCTATTCTTTGCTTCAAAGTCTTTTCTCTTGTTCTAGCTTTGCAAGCCTCAAGTTCTTTCTGTTTTTTGATCAATTCTTCTTCTAGTTCTTGCAATTTTCTTGCCTCTTCGCTTTGATCTTCGTGGGGAATGACTTCTTTGGAGGCGTTGTCTCCGCTTGTTCTTGGTATTTCGTTCTCTGTTGTTGTTGTATCCTCGGCAACGCTTGTCGACTTGTTCTTGGGAGGTCTCCCCATGATTTCTTGATGGCCGTGGGATAGATCGTTGCTCACACAAACGGTGGGCGCCAAGATGTTGGGTGAATAGTCAACACAACATGTTATTGATGATGATATGGTTTACAAGGTGGCCATTCAACATGCCCATTACAAAGGATGTCAGGGGGTATTTATAGGCCCCCCCTGACTTCGTATCTGTACAAAATTACTAGGATTTCTGAAATGAACTTCTTTGGTGTGTCTTTCCTAGCGAAGATGTCATCCTTGTCTTCGCGATGCTTTGGATAAGATTTCTATCTTCGCCCGCAGTCTTTATTTCTTTTAGAAGATGTTTTCGTAACTTGGTAGCGAAGTCGCCGTGATCATCTTCGCTTGGATCCATGATCTTAGTCTTCCTTAGCTCCATCTTGTTGCTCTTCTCGCGTGTAGCCGATGGTGGCAAAGCCACCTTCGGTGCAAAACTCAGCTTCTATTTCACAAATGATCCGAGTATCCTGAAATCTTCAAAGTTTGGGACGAAAGTTTTAAATAGAAACCAAAGTTAGATCCCAACAGTGGCTAAAACCATTAACGCTTAACTAGTTCCACTAGCTTTGTTGTTTATTTGAGTTTAGCAGGATCCAAGGAAGAGAGATATGACACACATGGTGTCCAGCATTAAAGAAGATCAATCAGCCACCATCACTATCTACCTCTATTTCCGACCATCAAGAACATCAAAGACTAAGTCAACATCCAGCTTGGGGGAGGGTGTTGATGGTCGTTAACTACATATTTTATACCGTCAACATTAGTATAAAACTACCAAAACACAATAGTGATAGGGCTTTGAGCTAACCTTTTCCACAAGTTTTGGTACTTCACTTGTTTTGCAGGGCAATGTTGAAAACATATATATATTGGGCCAAAAGCAAAGGAAAATATACAAGATAAAAATGGCCCAATGCGAAGCAAGGATAAACAAGGACAAAAGGAACCAAAATGCGCCTTACGGGAAAGCGTGCTTCAGAACATCCTTCACCCCAATGGAAATGAGCCCAACACGATGCAAACCAAACCAAGCAAATGGCGTGGCATGACTTTTTGAGACTCAACACAGCCCACTCGCCAAAGCCCGAGCTCGGTAGAGCCGGGGGGCGGGTCTTGTAGCGCACCCTAAGGTGCGTCCGCACCCACTTTGGTGACAAACCGGCCCAACCTTGGCGAGGTGGTACATTAAGTGCATAGGAGTATAGTTCAATGTGTGGCCGGTGATGAAATCCATAAAACAAGCCCAAGAAGTCGAGGCCCAAATCCAACATGAAATCATACCGGGCCGCAGGACATGGGTTCAATGTTTTGGGCATAACTTTCTCATACGAAATCGGATTTCAGTGATCTACCAGTCAAAACGAAGCTTACTCCGAGGCCCACGCACTCCTGCAAAGTTTCAGCCAAAATGGGCCTGATCATGGTGCGCCCGCACCTTTGGGTGCGCGCGCACCCATATGGAGGCGGTTCGAGGCCCATCTTTCTCGAGACGGTGCATTACCTTCCAAAAAGTGTGCTGCCGACGTTGGTTAGTCGGTTTGGTCTGATTAGGAAGGTGTACCAAGGTCGGTTTGGCTCCTTCCATATGGGGAGGGACATTTTCCAACGAGCCCCCTCTCCTCTACCTATAAAAGGAGGCCCTCTCCCTCTTCCTCAACACACCAATCCATACACAACACACCTATCCACTCCACTCTTATTCTTCTTCTTCCTCCTTCTTAGTTCTAATGGAGAGTGAGAGAGGGAAGGCTAGAAGAGGGCTTGGCCTCTTCTCCATGGAAACGGTGTGCCTAAGGTGCATTGCGGATCTCGGGTGGTCTGAGTGCTGGGACTTGTCGGCACCCGCCACGCTTGTACCTCTACAACCTTCTAATCATTTGGGTAAGAATGGTTGTGTCCCTCTTTCGGCTTTTTACTCTTAAGCATATTATCTAGCTGTTATAGAATTACGGGATTGATAGTCGTTCCTTCGGGGGAGGTGCTCGGTAGAAGGACCGGGGGGACGGGTAAGCCTTGTTAACACGCCGAGTAATAATCACTAGTGTAGACGTGGTGTCTAGACTAAGGGTTTTCTATCTTTTGTGGCGCATCCCACGGTTGAGGGGGGTAGGCGGCCGGGTTGTGACGACCTTGTCCGTCCCTTGTAATCCCCCCCACGTTCGGGTGTGGCGCGGTGCTAAATGCCGGTCTCCATCCCGGTTTGGGCGATTGCGGGTGGTGAAGTAAGGACATAACGACCAAGTGATCCCTGCTAGAGAGTTTGAGCCCATAAAGATACCTCACCACCCATAGTTATCCTAGGGTGACTACGTTCGTCAGAGTAATCACACAACCGTTCCTCGTGGAAATACGATACCACGAATACTTAGGGTGAAATGCTATAACGACAATTCCGTGCGCTTGCGGATTCTTACGCATACGTTAAGAAACGTCAACAAGCATTTCTCGGCGCCATTGCGGGAGCGGTAGTCTTAATTCTCTCTCGAGCCTAGAGTACCCGTGTGTTGTATCCAAAAAAAAATAGTTATTTATTTTTTCTTTTTCAAATTGAAGCCTACTCCATTTGAAAAAAAACTTTTGCTTCAACGGGGAGTTCACAGAGCCACAATCTTTTTCAAAACCAAAATTTTTACCCGGCTATGAACTCACCCTAATTAAAAAAAAACCTTTTGGTTCGGGCACTCCATCTCGGTGACCATTTTGAAAATCTATGTTGCCACCTACAAGATTTCGAGGAATTATGATCATGCCTCAGCATTCCTGGCATGATCTAAGAAATTCACATGTGGAATTTGTTTCTGCTCTCCCTCATAGGGAAAGCAAAACAATAGTACACTATTGTCGTAGGAAGTTTGAATGGGGACTGAGAAGAACTCAAAGACAATTTTTGTCTAGCATTCTTCCCCATCAATGCCTACCAAGGACAATCCTCGATTTCAAATAGGATGAGAAGGAGTCCATAGGTGCAGCCTAGGCCGGGTTTATAATTTTTATACATGTTGGCCTAAATTTGTCATTACCCGATAATGTGCTTTTGCATATCTTTTGTTCAGTCTTGACATAGATACGCCCTATGACTTGACATGACATGACCGTTGGAGGGTCGTTTGCACGTAAACCTACAATGGAACATAGGAAAATCCTTGAACACATCCTAGAGAAGCTTGCTTCTCCCGTTGTAGAACATTTTTCCCCTCCACATTAATGGCATGTCAAGTGTTGAGGAGCCCTCATCGGTCGAGCCATTCCCAGCACCGCCATTGGAACCATTTGTTGAGCCCTCTCGAACCACGAACACGAAGGAAGGAATGCTTTGTCCTTCGGAGTTCGTGATTGAATTCAAGGATGATGACGGAACCTCGTAAACCGAGGTGCGCTTAGACTTCCATATCTATCTCATCCTTGATTTCAATCTTCTCATAGGCTACCCTCTCAAAAAAAAAAAAACCTATAGAGGGGAGCGTGATGAGAAGTTGGGAAAGATTGCTTCCGGCTCTCACCTAGACATCCTAAAGGCGAAGCATCTTCCCAACCAAAACCCGTTCGAGGAGGCGAAGTTCATAACTCTGTTCGCTTCACCCAAGTTGCCTCCGCATCTTAGTGAAACGAAGCACCTATCGCCCTCACACGAACACAAGTCATGTCCCTCTGGCCGATTGAGGAGAAAAACCTCATGTGCTATGGACATGCACGAAGCAACAACTCTTGAGACCAAGCGAGAAATTTGTTTTTGAGCATAACAAGTTGTCACTTGAGACTTCTTACATGCTCACCTTTGGGTCTTTTTGAGTTTGTCTTGCTTCTAGCTGAGTGCTTCCATGAAGGTCACGACCATCTCTTGGTTCTCTTTGTAAACCTTTTTTAAGAATGGTTGCAAGCCTCGTTGTAGCATGATGACGCTAACCTTGCGGCTTGAGCGTAATGCTAAATTCTTAGTGGTGGCGGGAACTTCACCACCATCATTTGCAGGATGTTTTCCCACGGTCAAGCTTACGACCATAAAGAAAGCTTTGCCGGGAGCCCTGGACTATCATAAAAAAAAGCGCAAAAAGTCTTTCTCTCTTCTTATTAATAAAAAGAAAGAACATGTTATCAAGTTAGTATGCACCTTCGGGTATTCTTGTTGCTAACCATTTCAGGTGGAGATCGATTAAGAAGAACAAAGAGGCATGCGACGCTCGAGAACATGAGGGCTACATCACACACAAAAAAAAAAATTATGATGTTCATGGGTGATGGAACATGCTCAAGAGGAGACCGGACCTTGCACACTTGACTTTTACACAAAAATCTAAGTGTGGGGAAGATGGTGACAATCCCAAGTTCCATCCAACAAGGGATCATACAAAAAAAAAATGAGGGTAAATAAAAGATGATGTCGCCCGCCTTGCTTAAAAAAAGAGAATTGAAAAAAAGAGATGGAGAGAAAAGATAAAAAAAAGAGAGAGAGAAGAAGAAGAGAGAAAGTAAAAAAAAAAAAAAAAAAAAAAAAAGTGAGAGAGAAAAAAAAAGAAAATTGATGTTGAAAAAAACTAATAAGAGAGAGAGGAGCGGGTTGGCCCATGGTCAAGATACACAAAGTTTCGCTCGACTCCACCCATCATTGCTTCAACAAGCAAGAAGGGTTTGTCTCTCATCCTTTCTTTGCTACCATCAAGACCCATGGCCCATGCGCACGTGTGTGTGTGGCCTAGCCTTGAGGTGCACACTGGGCGGGGCCATCATGCAAACCGCAAGCAACAACTTCAATGCTTCATCCATAGATCTTTGTCGGTAAGTATATCCAGGTATGCAAGTGAAATAAATGTTCACCAAACACTCTTACTCATTTTTGTCTCCATAGTTCGAACATACAATTTCATGCTTCCTTTGTTATGACATATGCTTTGTGTTTGGGTACATTTACACGTGTAATGCATCCATAGATCTTTTTAAATTGAGCATGGTGCTTAGGTTAAAAAGATCTCCTTTAATCAAAAATTCGACATGGTGTTGGATCTTGATTAATGAACTTAGAGCTTTGTTGTCATGATCTATGGGAGTATCTTATGTTGGAGATAAATAAAGGCTATGTTATTCATTGCTTCTTTATGTTAGCCTTCTTTGGAGTGATGATAAGGTGAACAAATAAATAAAATAATAATAATAATAATAAAATAAAATAAAGTTCTTACAATAAAGGTTCCACGGTGTTCAAACCGGGTAGAACCATGTGTGTTTGTTTTGTTTTGTTTTTTTTTTTTCTTTGTTTTAAATAAAACCAGGTACAAGACCAAGTGTGGGGAGATCTCTTAAACACAATGAACAAACTTCTAAGATCTCCCCAACACATTGCACAAACCCCGAGCAATTCACGATGGAGAAGGACAAGACGAACAACTACCATTAACTCCTTCCTCTTCAAAGCGGTGGTTTGTGCTACTCCCTCTCTCACATCCTCCATAAAGTTTTGAGGTCTGAAATTGAACAAATCAAAAAGACAAAACTTCTTGAAAAAAAAACTCCATCTCCGATCTACCAATTGATTCATGGCATGCATACACTTTATTCCTCGCCAAAAAAACCATACTTTGATGAGCAACTACATTAGGGACCCCATGTTCATCTAAATTATTGAGCTTTGAGATATGGTAGAATGACTTGATGCTTGCTCTCTTATGCAATGAGACTTGGTTTTATTTCAAAAATTCAAATAAAGCATGCTCCCCGGGTTTGATTTAGACAAAACCTACCAAAGCTTTGAATAATGACATGAATATCCACTATAGCTACTTCCTATTGTATTGAGTTTTGTCGGGCTCCGTTGATGCAGCGTTGAGAGAGGCTCATACTCCCAAGATCGAAAAACACGTACACCCACATATATATGCCGATTCTCACAATGAGAATTGCGCACAACATGCATCTTCGGCATCCGAAAAATAAATACTCCATCCAAGTTACGCCATGATCATCTCTGTTATCGAGAAAAAGTATCATGCGAGAAAGAAGATACTGAGCTCTGAGAAAAAAAAGAGAGAAAAAGAGATGAAAAATGGACACGTGTCCGAGGGCGAGTAGAGCCCACATCTCCAAAAAAAAAAAAAAAAAGAGAGATGGAAGAAAAAGGAGCCTGTATCTCTCCAAAAGCATACAAAAAAGAAAAGGAGAGATCATGGGTCAAGGAGTAACCACAAAAAAAATATATATATATATATATATATATATATATATATATATATATATATATATATATATATATATATATATTTTCCACACACTTTTGCACATTTCGATCTAGGAGTATGGCACCTCTTTCCAACGATCCGAGCTTGACCCAACAAAACATCTGAGAATGCGTATGCATCACTCCACTCAAAGATCCACAAAACCCCTGCAAAAAGATAGGATGAGTGTGAGCGAGAGTGCTTTGGTAAGGAAACACAAAATGAGTGACTATGTGAGAATCAACCATGGAGCATTGCTATTTTATCTTCAAAAAAAAAAAAAAATCAACCAAGTCTTTGCACAGGAGTAGTAGCAAGGAGATAGGAATTCATGTCGTTCCATTGCTCAATCATTCAAGATAACTTGGTAGCCACTTTTGAATGCTCACAAAGCGGTGAAGCCGGAATAACTTGTATGCAGGTCTACATCTTGGAGATTGAACCACTTTAGTCCCTAAGCCTTCACTCGAGGACGAGCAAAGGACTAAGTGTGGGGGAGTTTGTTGACGGTCGTTAACTACATATTTTATACCGTCAACATTAGTATAAAACTACCAAAACACAATAGTGATAGGGCTTTGAGCTAACCTTTTCCACAAGTTTTGGTACTTCACTTGTTTTGCGGGGCAATGTTGAAAAAACATATATATATTGGGCCAAAAGCAAAGGAAAATATACAAGATAAAATGGCCCAATGCGAAGCAAGGATAAACAAGGAGAAAAGGAACCAAAATGCGCCTTCCGGGAAAGCGTGCTTCAGAACATCCCTCACCCCAATGGAAATGAGCCCAACACGATGCAAACCAAACCAAGCAAATGGTGTGGCACGACTTTTGAGACTCAACACAGCCCACCCGCCAAAGCCTTTGAGCTCGGTAGAGCGGGCCGGTGCTTGTAGCGCACCCTAAGGTGCGTCGCACCCACTTTGGTGACAAACCGCCCAACCTTGGCGAGGTGGTACATTAAGTGCATAGGAGTATAGTTCAATGTGTGGCCGGTGATGAAATCCATAAAACAAGCCCAAGAAGTCGAGGCCCAAATCCAACATGAAATCATCAGGGCCGTAGGACATGGGTTCAATGTTTTGGGCATAACTTTCTCATACCTAAATCGATTTCGAGGATCTACCGGTCAAAACGAAGCTTACTCGAGGCCCACGCACTCTTGCAAAGTTTCAGCCAAAATGGGCCTGATCATGGTGCGCGCGCACCCATATGGAGGCGGTTCGAGGCCCATCTTTCTCGAGGCGGTGCATTACCTTCCAAAAAGTGTGCCGCCGACGTTGGTTGGTCGGTTTGGTCCGATTAGGAAGGTGTACCAAGGTCGTTTGGCTCCTTCCATATGGGGAGGGACATTTTCCAACAAGCCCCCTCTCCTCTACCTATAAAAGGAGGCCCTCTCCCTCTTCCTCAACACACCAATCCATACACAACACAAGGAAGAGTCCCGGTGTGCCCTACCTGGGTGCATTGCGGATCTCGGGTGGTGAGTTGGGACTTGTCGGCACCCGCCACGCTTGTACCTCTACAACCTTCTAATCATTTGGGTAAGAATGGTTGTGTCCCTCTTCGACTTTTTACTCTTAAGCATATTATCTAGCTGTTATAGAATTACGGGATTGATAGTCGTTCCTTCCGGGAGGTGCTCGGTAGAAGGACCCGGGGACGGGTAAGCCTTGTTAACACGCCCGTAAGTAATAATCACTAGTGTAGACGTGGTGTCTAGACTAAGGGTTTTCTATCTTTTGTGGCGATCCCACGGTTGAGGGGGTAGGCGGGCTGGGTTGTGACAGCCTTGTCCAGTCCCTTGTAATCCCCCCATGTTCGGGTGTGGCGCAGTGCTAAATGCCGGTCTCCATCCCGGTTTGGCGAATTCGGTGCCGAAGTAAGGACATAATGTACCAAGTGATCCCCCGCTAGAGAGTTTGAGCCCATAAAGATACCTCACCACCCATAGTTATCCTAGGGTGACTGCTCGTCAGAGTAATCACACAACCGTTCCTCGTGGAAATACGATACCTCGAATACTTAGGGTGAAATGCTATAACGACAATTCCGTGCGCTTATGGATTCTTCTCATAACGTTAAGAAACGCCAATAGAGGGCAACCCCCATGTATCCAGATAAGTATCCTTCTATCTTATTTAATATTAGTTAGATTTGTTTGCTTTGGAAAGATATAAAAAGATGCATAATTAAGGAAACTAAATAAAAAGAGTCTATCTAGTCTTTGTTAAAGAGTCTTTATTAGAGTGTGGTAATAAAACAAACTCAAGATAATCTCTAGCCTTGGAGATGATGAATAGTTGCTCGTCGTAATTCCTTTCAAGTACCTACCTTTCAAGCTTAATTTCTCTCGAGCTTTTAATGCAATTGCTTTGACTTGAGATTTGCTCGAACCTAAAAACTGTGGGTAGCAAATGCTTGCTCTAAAGTCTAGGTGATTGACGGATATGATATATGAGAGTCTGAGCTACTATTTATCTTACTCCTAGTGATACTAGATTTTTGGAGATTTATCTTTTGAAAATTAAAGTGCACATGATAAGTTCCCGTGTGACAAGAGTGTTGAACCTCCTACCAGACCATATATACATGCTCCCTAGATTAGAAAAACCCTTTGACACATATATACATGCTTGGTTTTGCATTGAGTTTGTTCAATCTTTGTCGACCCTTAAGAAACTTGTCAAGCTGATCATGCACACTCCACTCCACCACACTCTATTCCATTCCACTCTACCCCACTTGCATTTATGCTACTTCTACCCTAGAAGTACGCATCCACAAAGCATCCACCAAATATCCACCAAAAATGTTCTACTCCTATCCTGGGAGAGAACAACCAAAAATATTCCCTATACCCATCCATTCACACAAGTTTAGCCAACGTCTTACGTAAGCTCCATAACATTTATCTCTCTCTCTCAAAAGTTATTTCAAAAGAGATTTGAGTTGTAGATTAAAAAAAAGAAGAGGGAGATGAAAAATGGACAAGTGTCCTCTGCCAGTAGTAGAGCCTACCTCCCTAAGAAAAAGAAAAGAATAAAGGAGAGTTAAAAAAAAAATGGATAAGTGTTCATTTGAAAACAATGGATACTTAGATGTTAGCCTCTCCATAAAAAGAAAAATAAAGAAAGAGATACAACCCAAATTCTCATAAGGTTTTTCAGATTCCAAGAGAGAGATGATTCCTCAAGGAGCAAAAGTAGAATTAGGCTTTCCCCTCATTCATTCCATACACCTTACCATATTCCCTACCATATCCACTATATTCTTTCCACCACACACATACACCACTTGATCGGTGTGACTCGTGACTTTGGATCCATTGCTTGAATTTACAATATATGCTTAGTAAGTAAATTTAGTTTCTCCCACCTATGAGCTCCGTGGATATAAACCTTAGATATAGGGTGAGAGAGAAGAAGGCATAGTGTCTTACTGCCTTATTCCAAAAAATACCACATACTATGAGAGAAAGGCAACATAACATTATTGCCTAAGTGAGGATCCACAAATACCACAAATGAAAGACTTGAGAGGGTCATACAAAAGGAACTTTGAGTTTTATTTTAAAAACTTGCAAAAAACTCTAGAATAAAGGTTGAACAAAAGAGTTTGAGACATGGTGCATGACTTGATTGTTCTATCTTTCAATTGCCCAAGATCCTAAGAAAAAAAGCTATAAGCTCCATGGTTAAAGGTAATATGGGTAAGTTGAAGGTTGAAAAAAGTTTTTTCTAACATAGAGGAGAAATTTTGTTTGAAAGCATGTGTACTTTTAAGGCGTGAAAGTGTTGTAGCAACCCCGATCCATTGCTAAGTTTGGCTTTGCTAGGGACTAGCAAAGGGTAAGCTTGGGGGAACTTGTTGACACCTGTTATAGCATAATATTACTATTCAACTAAACATGGATAAGGGCTTAAAATATATATCAACATAGACTAGGGTCTAACTAACATAATTCCACGAGCTTTGGTGATTTATATCTTTTCAGGGACTTAACATGAGATAAAATGCAGAGAAGAATGGAGAAAGTTCCGAATATATCTCACATAATGATGACAAGACTTAACCGTGAAGTAACTTCGACCCAAAATGTGGACTAAAACACTCTAGAAGGTACCGTAAGACACCAGAAGATAGATGACATGGTTTGACCATTGTGGGTCCGGGGGCCGGCTTAAATCTGCTGGCGGCCGCCAAAGCTATAGTAGCCAATCGGGCTCATCTTCCTAGGTCGGTTTTGTAAACCGACCTTGAGGTTGTATCTACACCATTATTGAAGGTCGGTTTGATCCAATGGTCATCATTCATCGCCAAGGCCTATATAAGAAGACCCCCTGACCCCAGGACTAAACCCTAATTCATTCTATCTCATTCTATTCATTATCTCTCAGTTGTAGAGGTGTCCCAATATAAGGATAACCTCTCTCTGGAAATAGTGAATTAGAAGTAGATTAGCTATGTAATTAGAAGTAGATTAGACATGTAATTAGAACTAGATTAGATCTAACTTAGACCTAATCAAGAGTAAAGGAGAGTGGAGCTATGCTTCGCTCGAGATGTCTTGAGTATGGTATGTCTTTATATCTTCTCTACAAGACTTATGTGATTCATATATTTATCTTCTCTATTTACTTCCATGACTTTTATATATTTGGTTAAGTATAGTTGTTATGATATTGCATGGGATCTCCGCTCGTATTGAGGACTCTAGTTATTAGGGTAGCTAGAGTAGTAATCGATAGTGTAGACTTGGTGTCTAGGCTATAGGTTACCCGAGATTGCGTCAATCCCACGGTTAGTTGTGGTAGCCCTGGGGGTGACAAACTCTGTTAGGCCTTTGTATTCCACCACGTTCGGGTTGGTGTTTCGTAGAGCTTTTGGCAGCCTTCTCCCAACTACCTTCTTCCCGTCTTTCTCGAGAGTTGGGACGGATCTGCCTTTGCTCCAAAGTGCATTAGTATGATTGCTATCACAGAACCTAAGTAATAGAGAATTACCCAGGAACCTTGATCTCTCCCTTTGACCTCTTGATTAGTTTAGTTATTCTTTGATATCTTAGGTAGGTTATTATTTTATGCATTAACATTTACTTATCCTCCTCACTTTAGTCTAGTGGTTTGCTAAGTTAGTAGATGCATGATTGTGACTTATTAGAATTCTTTAGCCAAAGCTTCCCCGTGGATACAATACTCTAGAATACTCATCCTAGGGAAAAGCTACAATGGTAGGTGTTACAGGCGCTGCGTAATCCTTCATATTCTTTTAGCACTTAACAAATGCCAACAGCACACCAACCTCGTGGAGGCACACCCAGCTCTACTAGTTGTAGGGTTTGATCCTTTTTGAGCACCTAACGCCGTGGAGAGTCTTAGCATCCAGCTTTTACCCCGAAAAATAGAATAGCCAACAAGAGTACTACAGGGGAGCTAAACCATTGCTTCTTCATGTATATAATTAATAGTAAAATATGTTACCTCCTCAATTTGTCGTGAATATTTTTTATTCACTTTCATTGAGTTTTTCACTCCCAAAAAAAAAAAAATAGAATAGCCAACAAGATATATGAGTACTACAGGGGGAGCTAAACTATTGCTTCCTAGCGGTTTCATGTATACATTTGGCGATAAATGACATAGCATCTACAAGAGTTTGCTAACTAGTTTGCCATCCTTAGTTTTTTTGCAAAAACGAAAAAAAAACTTGGCTTATCTTATTTCAACTTATTCTCTCACAGAATACTATTCAATCACCCAAAATCATTTAAGCAGATTCGATATATGTAGTATTGTACTATTTTAGGCTTTTGGCGGCACTCCCAGATTAAAAATAGAAATCGTTTTTTCTTTTTTTTTTCCTTTTTTCTTTTTGTGAAGGGTCGAGCGAGGAGCGGACGGGGGGCCTGGGGCCCTGGGAGATCTTGTACTACTTCAAGATCGTATGCCGTGCATGCGAATCCTTTTTGAGTACAATAGGGCCCACGCTGCCATCGTCGTTCCGTCCATCCTTGTGCAGGCCACGCAGTGTCATCTGCACCTGCACTGATCCTACAGAACTCCTTTTTTCCATTTTTTTCCACCGGCACGGGTTTGTAGAAGGCATTGTACTACTACTAGAATCGTAATCATGACCGCCTATAGGGTCACATATGGAGTCATTTGACAGGCCTGCTCGATGCGATCTTGGGAGAAGGGAAGAGACAAGAGGCATATAGAGAGAGAGAGAGAGAGAGAGAGAGAGAGAGAGAGTTTGGCCAAGCTCCCTGCATCTCCATTTGATCTAGGGCTGCCAAATTTGTTTGGAGACACAAGGCCACAAGGCCAAACATACTCCCTCCGTCTAAAAATATGCCAAATTTGAACTAGAGCTGCATATCAAGGGCGTCCCTCGCCGCGCGCACCCCGTCGAGGGGAAGGTGAGCCGCCCACGCCCTCGAGGAGCGCCGACCATTGCCGCGCGCCTTGGCCCCGCGAGATTTCACGGAGAAACGGGATGGAGAAACAGAACCCGCGTTTTTTCGAGCGGGGGGTTCGCCTCCGCTCTGCAGCCGACGGACGGAGCCGACCCGCATCTTCGGCGAATATTCCTCTCATGGGTTGGCTCCGTTCCTTCCTTCCTGCATCCAAACACCAAAAAAAGAGGTTCAACCCCAACCCGGCTCGCTCCGCTCTCCAACCAAACACATGGCTAGTTTATGGATAAGTGAAACCTTTATAACTTTGACCAAATGTATAGAAAAAACTACATGTTTACAATATGTAATAAGTATCATTAGATTGATATCGGATCATACTTCCGTAATAAATTTTATTTGGAGATCTAAGTATCAATATTATTATTTTCTATATACTTAATATTTAAACTTCCGTCCCAAAATATTAGTCGTTTTCGGTTTTTCGTGTCACAACTTTGATTCGATTTTTACAAAATAAGTGCAACATTTGTATCTTCAAATAAATTTGTTAAAAAATTAGGTTCAAAGATTTTTGGGGCGGGGAGTATTCATCGCACACCATACGTTTTAGAAGGCACCATCGCAACATACTACGGCTACTATACTACTATTCACTTGGGCGCACCACAAAGATCTAGTATTGTCTTCAAATTGCTCCGGCACCATAGACGGATGGATATGATATTCTCTTTAATCCTTTTTATAGGCCTGTTTGGCGGGGCTTCTTCTTGGCTCCCGGCTCCCGGAGGAGCCCTACCAAAACGGCAGGGGAGGATGTTGGTATTTTTTAACGCCTACGATAAATCCATAAGCGCACGGGAAAGTACCGTTGTAGCTTTCACCGAGAGTATTCAGGGTATCGATTTCCACGGGGAAGCGAGAAGTGAACTAGAAGGGATCAAGTACGCCCGGGAGATAAGATAGATAAATATTTTTTTTGTAGGTAGAGAGGGGTTCTCTAAGGTTTTCTCAAGATTACTAAGTACCAAGGTTCAGGCTACTAAACTTTACTTACTTCGAGGCGATTGTTCCTTTCCGATTCTCGAAAAAGACTGGGAAGCGTGTCGGGAGAAGGCAGCCAAAAGCTCTCTAAAAAAAACACCAATACGCACGTGGTGGACTACAAAGGCCTGGTCGGAGCTGTCACCCCGGGGCTACCACAACTATTCCGTAGCATTGGGCGCAATCTCGGTGAACTCTAGCCCAGACACCATGTCTACGCTAGCGAAGTCTGAAAAACTAGTTTCACGTAAAAACTAGAGCCTTCGATTCGAACGGAGATCCAAAGTAAGTAAAATAAAGTAAGCACTGAATTTAGTTAAATAATAATCAAGAAATTACCATAAGATAACCTGGATATTACTCACAAGAAGTCGGCTCAGAGAGTTACAAGGTTGAGAAGGATCCGACAAACCCGGCTCCTCCTCTTCACTCTTCCCTCTCCTCTCTTCCTCTTTTCTAATCTATACAACTAGGTGAAGAACACCTAGAGGGACACCACTACATGGTGGAGGATGTGGAAAATGAAATGCTAGTGTGTAGTGTTGTGTCTTTAATGCGTGGAGTTCCCTTCTTTATATAGGGAAAGGCAAGGGAGAATGGAGGGCTCTCCTTGTTTCCTGCCAAAACCAACCTCCCATGCGCATGCAACCGCCTTTGCTGATGACGGAATAAATTCCCAAGAATAGCTGCGAAAACCGAAGAAAAACCGGGCGGGAAGGCCTTGAACCCGGAGCCAAATTGCATGAACCGAGCTGATTCTGCGTTTGCGGGGAGAACCGGATTCCCTGGGCGCCTGAACCGCCTGAACGGGCGAAAACCGCATGGCCCGCCATCGCGCTCATGCCGCTGAATCACCGCCACCGGCGCTGTCCCTTCCCCCTTGCGCCACGTGGCTTGGCCCGGCCGAAAACCTTGAGGCCTACTTTGGCAGCAAGGTGGAAATTAGCCCAGGGAAGCTTGCCCCCGACGGGAATTTTTGCATTTCTCATTCCGTCAGTTGTCAGGGAAGTTAAGCACGCGTCAGAGAGGTTTCCCCGTCGTCATTTGGCAGCACGAGTGAGGGGGCAGGGAATTGAATAGAAACAGGAGTTTATGACCGAAAATACACAGGAGTTTTGTTTTTTTATTTTTTTGAACAGGGAATAGTTCAACCAAAGTAGAGACATCAAAATTGAAAACAATGTCTTAGAAAATCAATAAAAATCAGATTTTTATAATAATATAAGGAAATCATCACGTATCAATGCCAACCACAATATTTTTCGTGAGCATAATGCATGAAAAATCACAAGATATCCAGGTGGCAAATTCAATACATAGAAAGTTTAATTCAAGTGGCAATAGATCATCTCCATCCAGATATCCAAGACATAAAAAAATTATGGTTTAATTCCTTTTTGATAAGCTTCTCTCATAGGCACTGCACCTGCACTTTTTACCTGACATACCTAAAGTAAACATAAAAAAACAAGTTAGCAGCTAGTAGCTAGAGACATAACTTGGGTAAACTAATCTAGTGTAGCACAGCCGCTGAACAAACCAAGATTACAATACACAGCCTAGCATAGCGAAGCTGGAAAAAAAATGGAACTACGATCCAACACTGATTACACTGAACTTGACTGTACAGACCACTTTTAAAGCTGGAGAATAACATAACCTACTAGCAGTATGTTCATTGTTCAAAGTTCAAACGCTACAAAGAAGTTCCATACAGGAATTTCATGCTACTTGCAGTAATGTTGAGCACATGATCGGTACTGGAAAAATAATCCTATAATAACCCAAGTCATCTAGAGTCTAGTCCTCTACATGATTCAAACTATCTTAGATTATCAGGTTTGGACAATCTCAAACATCAATTCAGGTTTATGGAAGGTAAAAACGTAAACATTTCAATCAAAAATCTTTACGACACATAAATGGTTGCATGAAAGCACCAAACATTATGCAGAAAGAAAAGGAAGCTGAACAATAACTACATGTCAGTACAGAATACAGAAATATGACCCTTTTCTCTATTGCTGTTGGCCCCTAACAATATCAAGAATTGTATAGTACTTTTCATTTGCTTTTTCTGTGGTACCAAATTAGAATATTTAGAATAAGTTGGATGCATTCCTTGACAGGCTAAAATTCTCACTGTCCCTTGAGAAAAGAACACAAAAGACCAGATGTGTACCTGCAGACAATGGAAGAGCAAATTCTAAATAACTTAGTATCCGTATTCGCTGGTAACTTAGTACTAATAAATAATATGTAGCAAGTAATTGGTGGCTCGATTATTTATTCCCACACTAACAAAATTTTCTTTCAGTTGAATTTTTAGCTTTACTGTTCTCACATAATGTTCCTTTTAAAAAATAATACAGCATACAGCATCTCCCAAGGTTCTGAAAAATGCAGAACTATAACTCCACAGGACGTTTCTTTAGTAAAATTGTCATGTTAAAATGCACCAGACATCACACCAAATCAAATGATTGTGGCATGTAGTAATATTAAGCAATACTATTGGTGGTTGCAATCATATAGTCTTATGTGTCAAACATTTGCTTTACAAAGCTTCTGAAATTGATAATCACCAGTATAGCAAACATGATGTTCAAACTGTGAGCAAGTGCTACCCATGCCACAGACAAATTGAGCACAGCCCAGATCTACAAGGAAGGGGTGTGAGAAGAGGGAGAAGAAACCTCAATACGTCAGTAGAGGTAGAGGTGGTGTCCTGTTGCTGCCTTGCTAGATTGCTTGCGGACTGCACAACTGCTACGGTAGAGGCCTCCCAGATCGTAGACTGGTAACTCAAGATCAACCAGGATGATATGAGTATGAAACCCTAGCAGATGGAGGCTATATGGAAGGAGCAGATCGAGGAAGTGGATGGAGGAGGACTGACCTGCGAATACGGTGATGACGACGGGGGCGGCGGAGGGGTCGGGCCGGTGGTGGCCGGATGGGGTGGTGGCGGCGTCGGATGTTGGGTGCAGGGCGGCCGGGCGAAGGTGCGGCGATCGGGACGATGGGCAACCGAAGCCGTGTGGCCACGGGTTGGGGGAAATCTTCCGGCCTCGGGCGATGACGTCGGGCGGAGCGCGGCAACCAAGGCGGCCGGATCTTCCGTCGCGGCGAGCCTCGCGCCTGGATCCAGAGCGACAGTCGTGAGTCGGGAAGCGGAGGAGGAAGCGGCTCCTGGCCTCGGGACTAGTGGATGCTCCACGCGGCCGAGGGGAGCGGGCTGCGGTCCACGGTGGGTGGGCTGCCAGCGGTGACGAAATTTGGCCCGGGGTAGCCTGGCACGGAGAGGAATTTTGGCCCGGGAAACACGGGATCCTCTGCGGGAAGTGGGCTGCCAAAGTAGCCACTGAAGTGGAACGCCGCCCGCGGCGAAGCCCGCGCCGTTCATCCACCGGCCACCCGCGCCGCGCCTCTGGTTGGCCGGCGGTTTCAGTCGAACGCAGCGCTGCGTCGCGCGCGCCAGAAGCCCCACTGGAGCGCCACGATGTCATTTCTTGCCACTTGTGCATGCCAACGCTACGCAGGTTTTATCATTCCATGTGAATTCTTGTTTACGTGATAACTTCTTATTCGAGTCCAAATATAGCAAATGATATGTCCATTTTGATCAGCGCGACCAGCTCTTCGCAATGGTATACTCGAGTTTCTTTGTTTTTGATAGTTTTTATCTGCGAAAAAATAGGATTTCCTGCAGAATACCAAAACTTGTGGAACTCGTCCGATAAATAATATTTCATTGGGATTTGACATGTAATATTGTCTTTTTAGTTTACTTTGGTGTTCATAAAACATGCATTAAAAGAGCATCAACAGATGAGGAGCCGTTTGGAGCCCCGTTTTTAGTGGAAAAAGGAGGAGCGGAGCCGTTTTTGGAGGAGCCCCAATTTTGAGCTTCTCCAAAAGCGGCTCCATCTCTAGTGAAGCCCCTTCCGAGAAGCCCCGCCAAACACACCCATAATCTCCCGCCTAGTTCTTTGTGGTTGTACACGATCAACCCGACAAAAGGTATTTTAGACAACACAATTTTTGTACAAGTTAGATAGAATGAGTCACATAAATTTCCAAGGCGAATAACAACAGACTAGTTCCTAGCGTTGGGCTAGATCCGGTGTTGGGTCCGCCTCCAAGGTCGTCCCCGTCCGATCCACAAAGATGATGAGTTTGGTAAGACATATGACTGAGGCCACCCTAGGTGTGGGCAGGAGTGTAACCATTGAGTTTTTCATCCATTTTTAAGCCCTAGAAAAAAATATGTGATGAGTTGCTTAGTAGAGTAGCCATGTAGAGTAGCCAACAAGATATAACTATGACGGGGCTGCTAAGCCATTGCTTCTGGCACTTCATGTATATAATTAACGAGAAATTATGAAATTTAACCCGTTATTAGGTGTGCCGCTAGAAATATGACCGGAATTCGCATGCCTTATGAAATATGACCCATGTCGCATTTAATTTTTATGAAATCTGGATTTTTCAGGATTTTCAGATTTTTCTCGTAAATTTAGGAATTTCTTTAACTTCCTCAATATATCTGGTCATCACCCTTCTTTACAGCACTCTCCGCACTCATTCCTCTCCTTTATATCTCTAATACTCTATACCAACTATTATTAGTGTCCTTGTAAAAAAAACTATTATTAGTGCGGCCAACTTATAATTTTATATAAACATATCCATGTGATATCTAGTTTTGAAGAATTTATTAAAACAAATTTAATGGCTGTTGACACTCAATTAATGCATATTTTATTACCACCGAGTGAACTAAAAAAGACAATATTACATGCCAAATCATAACCAAATATTATTTATCCGACGAAGTTCCACGAGTTTTGGTGTTCGGTTGTTTTGCGAAAAATCATAATTTTTGCAGATAAAAACTATAGAAAATAAGGAAAACGGAGTACGCCATTGCGAAGAGCTCGTCGGCGCTGATCAAAATGGACATACCATTTGATATATTTGGAGTCCGGAGTGAAAAGATATGAAAAGAAGAAAAAATCACATGAAATATGAGACCCCTCGGCCAATCACATGGGGCGACACCTGGCTGCGTGCGCTCACCACGGGCGCGGAGCGCATGCTGCCGCACGCGTCGATGAAATTTAATCACGCCGATCGGATGGCGACATGCGGGCGCGGGGAGAGGGGCGCGCGCTGTCGCGCTGGAGAAGCGATTGGTGTCTGATTCCCTTCGTGGTTTCGGCGGCCGGCCACGTGTCGTGCGAGGGAGCAGCGAGGCGGGCGCGCGTTTCCGCCCCGAAGCGCCGTGGATCAAGGCCGCGGTTTCGGCCCGGTTCGGCGTTCGGCACCGGAATCTCGATTTTACGCCCCGTAAATCGCGGTTCATGCAGTTGGCTCGGTTCAAGCCCTCCTTCCACCGGTTTCGCCCCTGTTTTCCATGCGCCATGGGGGAAATATTCTCCCCGCCATCCATATAGGCGGTTGCATGCCGCAGTCGGTTTGGGGGCTAGGAAACGGAAGGCCCTCCATTCTATCCTCCCTCTCTACTATAAATTGAGGGCACTTCACCCAATGTAACACACATTCTACTCTTGAGCTTCATCTTCCACACACATATTTTGTAGTAGTGTCCCTCTAGGTGTTCTCCACCTAGTTGTACGCTTTAGAAAAGAGGAAGAGAGTGAGAGGGAGAAGAGAAAGAGGAAGAGCCGAGTTTGTCGGGATTTACGCCTCAACTTTTGTACCTCTACGGAGCCGACTTCGATTCGAAAAGTAACGCCCGTGTCATCTTGTGGCAATTCTAATATTATTATTTTACTAAATTCAGTATTTATTTTATTTTACTTGCCGGATCTCCATTCGACCGAAGGTTCTAGTCTTAGCGAGACTAGTTTCAGTATCCGCTAGCGTAGGCGTGGTGTCTAGGCTAGAGTTTACCCAGATTACGCTCAACACTACGGAATAGTTGTGGTAGCCAGGGGGGTGACAACTCCGATCAGGGCCTTTGTAGTCCACCACGCACTGGTTGGTGTTATCGTAGAGCTTTTTGGTGGCCTTCCCCGACACGCTTTCCCGATCTTTTCGAGAATCGGAAATGTCACTCCCTCTAAGCAAGTGGAATTTAGTAAGCCCGAACATTAGTAATTTAGTAACTTTGGGGAAAACCCTAGAGAACCCCTTTCTTCCCTACCAAAAATATTATTTCCATCCTTGTCTTGGACGACCTAAATTCTTCCTAGTTCACTTCTCGTTCCCCGTGGAAATCGATACCCCCAATACCTCGGTGAAAGCTACAACGGTACTTTCCGTGCGCTTGCCATGGATTTATCGTAATGCGTTAAAAAATACCAACAAAGCTTTTCGGGGCCAAGGTTCGGGGCATTGCAGTGTTCTAGGATCGAACCCAAGTCGTCCGGTATCCTTTTTATTTTACCATCACCACATTCACCTCACCCCTACCATCAACCACCACCACCAAATGGATTCCACTCCTATTCATAAATTTTCCGCACCAAAGGCGGCGTTCTTAGAGCCACCACAATCATCAAAACCAATTACAGACTACTCGATATGAACCGCCCGGTTTTTATAGCCATGGTCAAGGACCAACCCTTCTGCAGGCACAAAGATGAAAATCCTTATACTCACCTTGTAATTTGAGCATTTGTGTTCTTGCCTTCATTTTGATGGCATGGCGCGATGAGACCATCAAATGGAAATTGTTTCCATTCTCCCTTTGGGAAGAGCCGGGCAATGGTACGCTCATACCATTGGTGGAGTACATGGGAATTGGGATGAACTTCGAGATAAGTTTTGTCTTGCTTTCTTCTGATTCTCAAGTTGCCCCCTTCTCGCTTAGAAATTTTAGCTTTTCGACAAAAGGAGAAGGAGACCTTAGGAGCGGCCCTGGGCTAGGTTCACAAATCTTATAAATACAGCCCAAACCTCTCTTTGCCGGACCACATCCGAACCCACTTTCACCTTGGTCTTAGCAAAGAAACTACTCTCCACCTTGACATTTCTTTCGAGGCTCATTTAAACACATGACCATTAGTGAGGGGAAGGCCATTCTTGAAAAAGAATTTTTGAAAACACCCCTTACACCAATATATATGATGAATCACCGAAGAAATAATAGAGTCAAGTCCTCGACTAAAAAAGAGGAGGCACCAAAGCGAACCGAATCAAAACCCCTTCAACCCTTTCCCCCTAACCCGGTTGTTGTAGAACCTCCCACTAAGGGAAGACACCATAATGTTGAGGATGACAACCACATCCCTCTTCATTTTCCTTTGAATTCTAGGAAGATCTTTTTGAAAGATTTTGAAATGCCTCGAACTTTCCTTTCAAGTGAGACCTCTAGTGCAGTCTCCAGACCAACTCGGATGATGAGTCCTTCCAAATAGAACACATTAAAGGACTCTCAGCCATCATGAGTAATGAATGGTTGGCAGAATCAGAGCTATCCACTGAAATAGCCCGAATTATTGCCCCATCAAATGTTTTTTCATGTAAATTCATGGAAACCACCATAGAGGCTCACTATAGTCCTACCGATTGGGATAAACATCATTTCAAAACTTTTGGTCGAAAAAACTTTGCCCCAACGAATACGTGATCCCGTCCCGTAAGCTTTTGAGAACTCCTTCGACTCACTCTTGAAAGTTATGGGATCCTAAGGTCTATCCCTTTGCACATAAATGGCTCGACTATAAAGCTAGATTTTCATATCGACCTCACGGACATGTCCTCCTAGTTGGTTTACCACTAGGGACACTTTGTTTAAGGAAAGACCAAAAACAGATCTCTTAAATTTAAAACTTCGGAAACTCTTCTATCGACATCCAAAGCTATCACGCTCACAAAATCACGATAGTAGAGCCCAAACCCAAACGAGACCCTATGGAGGATGTTATGATAGCCTACCTAGAAGAGTTGACCTAACCACTCTAGATGTTGAAAACTTTATTCAAGAAGAAGAAGAGGCGAGAACCTATCGAACTAGACGAATCAAGTGCCATCAAAACCCTCAATTGAGCTTAAAGACCTTCCTCCTGGCCTAAGATATGTCCTTTCTAGATAATAATCCTGAAACTCCTGTCATCATAAGCGACAAACTCTCCCAAGAAGAAACCCAAAAATTTGTCGTTGTCCTAGAAAGACATAAATCATCATAGGCTACTCGCCGAGGGACCTTAAAAGGAATTAGCCCCTTGCTCGCGACTCATAGAATCCCCCCGATCCTCGACCTCTTCACCATCTAGGAACCCCAAATGAGACTTAACAATGCTATGCGGGAGGTTGTTAAGAAAGAGGTCCTCGACTCTTGCACGTAGGGATTATCTATCCCGTGCCACATAGCGATCGGGTTAGCCCCGCCAGTGTCATTACAAAGAAAGGAGGTATGACCGATTTGAGAATGAAAAAGAACGAACTTATCCCTCAACGAACTATCACAGGTGGAATGTGCATAGATTACGGAAACTTAACAAGACTACTAGAAGGACCATTTCCATTACCGCTCATTGACAAAATGTTAGAACGAACCACTCCTTCTTTTTGTTTCCTTGGAGGTATTAGGATATCACCAAATCGATCCACCCCGATGACCAAAGTAAAACTACCTTCATGCCCCTATGGAACTTACGCATACCGACGTATGTCGTCGGTTTATGCAATGCTCCACCGCCCAACGGTGCATGATGTCTATCTTCTCCCGACATGATCAGAAAATCATGGAGGGTGTTCATGGACGATTTCACCGTCTATGGCAAAACCTTCACCGATTGTCTAGAGAATTTAGAAAAAGTCTTACAACGATGTGAAGAAAAGGACTTAGTCCTAAAGCGGGAAAAATGCCATTTTATGGTCCGGGAAGGGATAGTCTTTGGGACACAAGGTGTCCTTTCGTGGGATAGAAGAGGACAAAGCAAAATAGAGGTCATTGAACAACTTCTACCTCCCACAAAATGTGAAAAGGCATTCAAAGCTTTTAGGCCATGCAGGGTTCTATAGACGATTCATCAAAAGATTTTTCTCAAATTGCTAGACCCCCTAACTAACCTTTTGGCTAAAGATGCTCCTTTCATTTTTAACAATGAGTGCCATGAAGCCTTTCAAATCTTGAAAAGCACTCATTTCAGCTCCAATCATCCAACCACCGGATTGGAAGTTGCCCTTTGAAATCATGTGTGATGCTAGCCACTTTGCCGTTGGTGGTGTTTTAGGCCAAACAAAAGATAGAAAGCATTATGCCATATCCTACGCTTAGCAAAACTTTGTGCAAGCCGCGTACTGAATTATGCCACAACCGAGAAGGAGTTGTTGGGCGTGATCTTTTGCAATAGACAAGTTTAGATCTTATTTAGTGGGGCAAAGGTAATTGTTTATATGGACCATGCTGCACTCAAATACCTCCTCACTCAAGAAAGACGCTAAACCCCTGCTAATCCGATGGATCCTTCTACTCCAAGAGTTTGATTTAGAAATAAGAGATAAGAAAGAGTAGAAACTGGTAGCCGACCACTTGTCTAGGCTTCATCATAGGATGCACATGAGTTACCCATTAACGATTATCTTAGGGACGACACCCTTCGCTGCAATGCACTCCATCCATGGTATGCAAATATTGTCAACTATATAGTTGCGTGGATATGTTCCACCGGGGAAGACAGGAGGTGGCTCAAGAACCAAAGTCGTTACCACTTGTGGGGCGACCGCACCTCTACCGTGCGGTCGATGGGCTACTAAGAAGATGTGTCCCAACGGTGGAAGGCATAAAGATCATAGAAAGATGTCATGCATCACCCTATGGAGGCCACTACGAGCATTCCGTACACATGCCAAGATCCGCGCGAGCGGCTTTTCTCGCCAACCATGTACAAAGACACACAAGAATTTGTCAAAAAGATGTGTCGATGCCGTATAATAACGGAAACATCAATGCTCGACAAGCAATGCCACTCATGAACAACCTCCAAGTGAGTTGTTTGATGTCTGGGGATAGACTTCATGGGACCATTCCCAAGATCCGGAGATTCCTCGAATACATCTTGATCGCAGGTGGACTATGTCTCCAAGTGGGTAGAAGCACTACCTTGCCGAACTAACGATGCAAAGCACTCCAAAAGATGTTCCATGAAGTGATATTCCCACAGTTTGGAACACCCGACCGGGTCATAAGTGACTGAGGAGGGTCACACTTCATCGACAAGACCTTTTCAGAATTCCTAGCCGAATATGGAGTCGGCACAATGTTTCAACCCATACCATCCCCAAACAAAACAGTCCAAATTTGAAACATCAAATAAACAAATAAAGAACATCCTGCGCATAAGACCGTGGATGAGATGGGGGAAGAAATGGAGGTACGGCTACATGATGCACCATGGGCATACCGAACCGCATACAAGACACCCATAGGCATGTCACCATATCTCGGTGTATGGAAAAACATGTCATCTGCGCGTGAGTTGGAGTTCGAGAGCCCATTGGGCCATCAAGAAGTGGAATATGGATCTCCACCAGCTCTGGGTAAGAAGAGACAAATGCAAATGTCCGAGCTAGAGGAATGGAGAGAGAAAGCATACCACAACCCAAGATCTACAAAGAAAGAACAAAGAGGTGGCATGACAAGAGAAAAAAACACAAAGAGTTTACACGGAGATAAAGTCTTGATGTTCAACTCAAGGGTGAAACTCTTTTGGTCATGGAAAACTCCGGGAGTAAATGGGAAGGGCCATTTAAAGTAATCGAGACCTCGTCACAGCTAACGGTGCCGCCACGCCCAAGATGATGAAGGTAATGTATTCAAGGTAAATGGCCATCGTTTAAAAGTTTCTTTGAACCCCAAATTGAAGAAATTGACACGCAATTGAATTATTTTCAATTTAGTATCAATCCGAGAATTCAATCTTGTCCAAAAAAAAAAATAGATATAAATAATATAGAGTCTAGAATAATACATTAATCAAATAAATCTTTGACTCTGGTGTTTTTCCACCGGAGAAGGGTACTTGTTATTTTCACTTGTCTTTTGTCTTTGAATAAAAGCGTATATAGCTCCAAAAAGTGTGTGGGGTGCACCGGCATTCCATTGAAGAATAGAAAAGCATCAACCACATCATGAACTAGTGGAGGAACACGTACAAAACTTCAGTTTGATCACTTCTCTCCCACCTTTTCATATGCATGCTCCTGGTTCTACAATTGTTTAAACCCTCAATCTTTAAAAGAACCAAAAATTCCACACTTAGAATTAAAACTTAAAAGTAAATATAAATATAGCTCTTTGAGTTTGGCCTACATAAATTTTGTTCCTTGCATATCCTTAGTGCTTGTGGGAAAAACACATAGGAAAAACATATTGCCTCGCCTCGAGGGGGAGTCATCGAGTTAGTCGATGGGCAAGGTGTTTAAAAAGTCCTCAGTTGTTCGCAGGTGATATCCCCAGAGTATGGCTTGGCGATGGACCGCGATTCTTGAATGAGCGTAAAGGTGACCTATAGCTACCTTTGGCGCATGCTAGGGTGAGTGTTAGGAATATTTTTCCCCGATTGGGTAGTAATGCGAGTCGAAGTCAGCCATCGCTCTGGATAGTGAGCATGGTTGAGATCGGTTCCAATGTAGCTTACACAAATAAATAACTAATGCGATGATGGATAAGTGGTGATGATTATGATGATGGTGGTGTTGATCACCTCGACGGTGATGGTTGGACTTGTTCCATTAGTATAAGGTTGATTGTTTCCATCTCTGACTACTTGTTTTAGAAATAGTTGCAAATTAAATCCTTATGCTTTGGAGCTTTAAAATGATGCAAGTTAAATTGAGGTAGTAATTATGCCTTTATGCAATTGAGTCAAGCTAGCTCCACCATATAGTGCCTTGCATGATCCTTGGTGTCTTTTTATTGAGTTATATGTCGTAGAAGTCTAGCCGAGTACATCCTCGTACTCGGGGTTTATTCCCAGTGTTGTGAGATGACCGCCATTATCGTGGGTTGCTGCTAGTGCCTCCTCCGTGAGACGCAGGACGTAGACCATTGGGCATGGTCTCCATATCACTCTTCATGCTTTTATGTGGGATATGATAAAAGCCGTGGCAGTAATATATTTTGTTTCAGTACTTTGTTTCAAAGTAAACTTTGCTCACTACTTTCGATAACTTGGTTTGTAATAATAAAATGAAAACTCGATGTATGGTAAGTGAATCTCTTATGTTGTATACTGGCGATGGCAAACGATGTGATACTATCGCATTGATTCACGATCTCCGTATGTTGCGATGTTGCTTTGAAATCCTTCGAGATTTCGGATGGTCGCTAGCTTATTATATGACCTCAAGTTTGGAAAGTTGGTCTGTATTTCGATCATTTTCTTTAGACTTGTGCTCTTATAATTTGCTGGTCGATACCGACTAGTATCGGAGAATAATCAGTGCTAATCACATCGATTGTCTCATCTTAAAAACAAAAATTAATTGTGAAAATCTATTTGCGAAAAATCTATTTTTACTAAAAGTGCCGATGGTCATGTCCCTTATTGCCCGCTTAAGGATCTTTAGGTGGCAAGTATTAGCGGCTAACTTTTGGGATTGCATCATATTTTTGTTGTTGGTGTTTGGATCGCTCATACGGTCGAATGTATGGGGGGCTACTCACTTGAGTAGTTATGTATGGATCAATTGCCTCTACGCCAAGGTAAGGTGAGATGTGAGAGCATGCTCGGATAACACCGGGCTAGAGGGATTTGCTTTTGAGAGCTCCATGTCGGGTAGTTGTGCATCGTAGATATGCATACGGGGTATGCGTATGTGCAGTGTATAAAATGTGTTTCAGATGATTCTAATTGCCAAGGTACGTAAAATTGCCCGCTATGTCACCCTAGGTTAGGTTGGAGGTGACCTTCATATGTAAAATAGCCATATATATTAGATAGAAAATTGCTTCTTGCTCACCCTCTAATGCATTCATACATGGGGTTGGGCTGAAATATGAATTTTCTCTTGAGGTACCTATAACAAGCTATCGTGTAGTCAGGCTAGATTCATTATATATGAGGAAGGCATTATGTAGCATACCCACTTAGCCTATTTAGCTAGAAATTGTAGGGTACAGGTTAAGGTTGGTGAGGGGCGTAAGGGTTAGATTGCATACATTGTGATTGTCGTGCATCTCATATCTTATGCATTCCTCCTTATAAATATTGTTCCTTAAAATTTGTAAATGCTATCAGTGATAATGAAAGGTCTCTCATCTCAAAATTTATTTCTTTGGCTCTGAGATGGCGGCTTCCGCTTGGCTTTGTTGAGTTTCGGGCGTGGGGTACCCCCTTTCTGTTGTGGGTGCGAGTCTTGTGGGTATGTGCGGCCCTTCCCATTTATCGGCAGAGGACCACCTTTTGGAAGTCGCCTTGGGGGTTCTTGGTGGCGGCGGTGGAGCCACCCTACCGGCCCTCGGTGGGAGGTTTTGGCGAGGAGTCGGCGGACCCAGGACCGGAGTGGGAGGCTGCCTGGAAGCTTCTTTGCTTTGGAGGTTCTTATGGGCGTTGCCTTGGCCTTGCTGACGAAATGCTTCGTGTGAATCTGCTGCATCTTTTCCTCGAAATGTGTCCCGGAGGGTTATGGATCCGGCCAAGTATAGGCACGCTGTCACGGACCATGGTAGCTATGTTGTCCCTTCATGGCATGACCGCGATTGACAATTGGTGCCTTGATGGATAGATTTGGCCGCCCTCCAGCTACTGCGTGTTTTGAAGGACAAGGTCCACGCCCATATGAGAATGATCCACAAACATAGCCATAGCTATGAGGCCTTACCTCGGCAGCTAGAGGAGATGGCCGAGGCTGAGGATGCCT
Source organism: Hyparrhenia diplandra (assembly GCA_015847255.1). Classification (NCBI taxonomy): domain Eukaryota; kingdom Viridiplantae; phylum Streptophyta; class Magnoliopsida; order Poales; family Poaceae; genus Hyparrhenia; species Hyparrhenia diplandra. Next base: position 97,719 of record JADLZK010009870.1, read on the forward strand.
TTCTGACTTAGTTGGCGGCATTACCGTGGCGTGATTATCTCAACACACGCTTGCTTCAAGTCACCCATGGCGTGCCATGACAAGTCAACACTTAAGAGTAGAGTGGGTGTGACTTTTGGATGTATCCATGGATAGGTGTATCTTAGAAAACTTCGTTCATGGTTATGTAACATATTTATATGGTACCTCTATGTAGTCCTTGTGACTTAGGATGGTTATGGAGATGACCTTGATGGAGATGTAAGCTTAGGGAGGCTAATCCTTTGGATCATGTAATATGGCTATGTCGCACCATGTGGGGGAGTTGGTTGTGAATCTTGAACTTGGAACCATGAATGTATAATTATGTTGCATAATTATGTATGATATAGTTTGGTTGATCCTTGTGACAAGCTTTGTCAAGTATTGCTTGTGTGATTTTCTTCGCACAACAATGGTTTGAGATCTAACACTAGAAGAAATAAATCACTCTTCTAAAAATGTTAAACCATTTGTATTCTTGTGGGAAGGATCTTTTTGGAAAAAGTTTATCAAATTATTTAAGTTAAGGCCCATATGTGTTGCTATTTAGCGCCATATGAGATTGATGATGTTCTATTTGTAGAAATGATTTATTATGCACTTGTTCCTTTGTATGAAGTTATTTATATAATGAGTCAATTTGGCATAATAAAATTCATCTACAACTTATGATCACATCAATAATAATGGTTGTGCATGATTCGGATAGGCGGATCGACCAACTCTAGTGGGAGTCATGAGGAATTACCACCTCCTCCAAAGACCTACCGCCGAGGCAATCATGCACACTATTGTGGAGAATGTCGATTGATGGCTGAAACCGAGGGTTATGGTCGATACTATGCAGCCAGATGGCACAAACATGGTGGTCATAATGTCCTCAAAAATCAAGAATTCGTCAAGAATGGCAAATTCAAGGATTTCATGGACACAAAGCCACCTATCTTTCGTAGGCGTAAGAGCCACTCTTCAGAATTTGAATGGCTTAATACTATTGAGCAGAAATTTTCGTCTTGTCCAGCTCAATCGATGAGATGAAGGTGGAGTTTGCTTCTTCAGCCTCCAAGGTCCTCGGCAGTATCACGGTGGACTACTCACGCCGGTATTCCGCAAATGAGTTCTCACTTGGGAGAAATTGCATGAAACTTTTCGTGGGAAGTTTATTCCTCCTGGCCTTATGGAGGTGAAATATACTGAATTCATGAATTTGAAGCAAGGTGGTAAAACTCTAGAAGAATATCTTTGTGAATTCAATAATCCATAGGTATGCGAGGGGATCAAAGTTGATGGTCGAGAATAAGAGAATTGGGGCATTCAAGAGGGCTTAGTCCTAAGCTGATGAAGGGAGCCTCTTGGTAGCGACAAGTGTGTCACTTTAATGAGTTTGTCATTGATGCTCTCTCGAGGAAAATAATAATGTATTTACCTTTGCTTCAAGAATGCATAAGAGGCCTTTTTGAGGGTGATTCTTCTCGATCGAGCTCACGCTATGCCTAGACGCTTGATTCGCACACACCTTTCATCAGTATAGTCCTCTCCCACGGGAAGAAAGTTGGGGCAAGGCAGATTGTCTTTTAAGAACCTTTCATTGCACTTCCCAAAGGTGTTAATACAGAGTTTTGACCTTACGCTCCAATAGGCTGATCTTTGGAATTGTAACGGCAGGGCATTTCTCTAACCGTTGTCCTCATCCTAAGAAGAACTAAAGATGGAAATGTCCGTCCCGACATGTTCACTACACCGAAATTGAGGATCTTCCGGTACTGGAGAAATTGTGACATTGGGTATGTTTCCTCGCCAATCAAAATCCCGCAAAGGGTACTGTTTGATTCGGAGCACGCATTCATTTGTAAGCTCAATTTTTGCATCAAAAGCATGGGTTGAAGGTTACTACTAATACCAAGGCTAGTTATAATATTAACGCCGGGAGTCACTCTCTACTAATCAAGTAGTCTATGGTGCAAGTGGAAATAGGAGGCCCGCCAATATACGGGTCATCTTTATCATTTTGCCCTCGACTTGGACTTGATGTAATTTTAGGCATGCATTGGATGAAGGAGAATGGGGTTCTCATCGATACGACTCCATTAATCGTTATGATGAGGGATCCCACTCAATAATGAGGCTTTTCTTGTTGAACTTCCTCGTGACATTAGTATCGTGCATCGTTGAATGCCATTGATGCTAAGGCCATTGCAAAAATTCCCGTGGTGTGTGACTTTCCTGATGTCTTTTCGATGACTTGCCACCCGATTGCCACGGAGCATCGGGATGTTGAATTTAAAATCGAGTTGCTTTCCTCTCGCTCCTATTTCTAGGAGGCCTATAGGATGCCACCCAATGAACCAAGAGAAATGAAGACACAATTGGATGATTTGTTGAACCATTAAAATGTCTTATTAAGCCTCAGCTCTTCTCCTTGGGGTTTGTCCCCAATCTTTAGAAGAAGGATCAAACATTGTGTATGTGTGTCGATTATGGGGCCACCAATGCTGTCACTATTAAAAACAAGTATCCTCTTCCTCGAGATAGATATTTTTTTTTTGATCGGTTGGCCACATAAGGTATTCTCTAAAATTGATTTGAGATCCGGTATCATCAAATCAAGATTCGTCCCGAAGATGTGCCCAAGACCTTCTCTACTGCTATGGGATTGTACGAAAGTATTTGGTGATGTCCTTCGGTTAACCAATGCTCCCGCTCATTTTCATGTATTTGATGAATTAGGTGTTCGTGCCCGAGTTAGATAAGTTTGTGGTGGTTTTCATTGATGACATCCTTATCTACTCAAACCGAAGAAGAGCATCTTCGAACATTTGCGGTGTGCTTGCTTTCGACAGAACATGCTTTATGCTAAGTTCATGAAGTGCGAGTTTTGGTTGAAGAAGGTGCCTTTCTTGGTCATGTTTTATGCAGCTGAAGGTATCTCCGTTGACCCATCAAAGGTGAAGGAGGGTGTTAGTTGGAAAGCACCTACATGGGGTGCATGAGATCCGTAGCTTTTGGGTTTTAGGCTATTATCATTAAGCTTTATTCGGTTCTCAAAATAGCCAAGCCAATGACTCACATTCTTTGCTTGAAGAGGAGAAGTTTATGCGGACTCCGGTGTGAAGTATCTTTTCATACTCTGCGAGAATCTTTGACTCGCGCTCTGTTTTGGCTCTCGGCCGGATATAGAACAAACCATTTGATGTTTCTTTGTGATGCTTGATTTTGGTTTGGGTTGTGTTTTGTGCAAGAAGATTCGAGGCCACCAGCTTATGACTCCGCATGACTCCGACATGGTGAATTATCCAACCCATGATCCGGAGTTAGCCGGTTACAGCACGCTTTGAAGACATGGCGACATTACTTGATGGTTAATTTATGTAATCTCTATACGGACCATAAAAGCCTCAAGTATATTTTTCTTTAGCCCTGACTTGAATATGCACCACAAATAAGATGGTTAGAGTTGATTAAAGATTATGAAATTCAAGTGCATTATCACCTCGCAAAGCTAATGTTGTAAATGATTCTTTGAGTAGGAAGGTTCATTGCAATGCTCTAGTGGTTGAAGATGAGCATTTGTCCCGTCTTCTCCACCCCTGTGATTCTAAAAAATAATATTTTAGTTGAAAGCTCTATTCACTTTCGGGTATTGAGCTGCAACAATCTGACAAAGGGTGTGTTTTAGCATCAAGCAAAAATTAGCGTAAAAATCCCTCGAAGCACAGCCATTTTCGAAGTTGGATGAAAATGGAGTTCTATTTTAAAAGGAGACTTTTGTGGTTCCAAAAAGATGCCGAGCTTAGGAAATAAAATTTGTCTCAAGCTCATTCTCCAAAATTGTCCATATCCATCCCTCGGGGTAGTAAAATGTATCATGATTTGAAGCCCCATTTTTTTGGTGGACAAAGATGAAGAAGGAGATAGCGACTTTTGTTGCTCGTTGTGATAATTGTTGTCGAGTCAAGGCTATCCATATGAAGCTCGGACTATTGCAACCATTACCTATTCCAGTTGGAAGTGGGAAGAAATTAGCATGGATTTCATAGTTGGTCTCCCTCCTTCGAGAGAAGGGTTATGATTCTATCTGGGTTATTGTAGATCGGCTTACCAAGTCTCGCACATTTTATTTCCTCGTGAAGACCAACTATCGATCCCTATCAATATGCTGATATTTATTTTTGAATAAGTAGTCCGTCTTCATGGGATTCCAAAGAAAAATTGTATCGATAGAGGGATCTCGGTTTAAAGGCTCAATTTTTGGGAGCGTTTTTCGAGGAAGATTTGGGTACCATTCTAATTCACAGTTCAGACATATCATCCGAAAACCTCGTGACGGGACCGAGCGTGTCAACCAAATTCTTGAAGACATGCTTCGAGCTTGTGTGCTTTCATGCAAGGGTCCTTGGGATAAGTGGTTGCCTTTAGCGAATTTTCCTATAACAATAGCTACCAAGAGAGTATTAAGATGGCTCCGTTTGAAGTTTTTGTATGGTGCAAAATGTAGGACTCCTTTGAGCGGGTTGAGCCCGGTGAGAGGAGATACTACGAGCATTGACTTTGTGAAAGCAGCGGAGAAGCAAGTCCATAAAAATACGAGCGCAAACATGGAAGTCGCTTTCAGGCTAGGCGAGAAAAAGAGTTATGCTAATAAAAAGAAGAAAGCCGATTAAATTCGAGGTTGGTGACCACGCCTATTTAAAGGTGTCACCTATGCGAGGGGTGAAACGCTTTTGGTGTCAAGCGAAAAGCTATCACCCGCGATATGTTGGTCCATACCAAATTCTCGAGAAGAAGGGAAAGTAGCTTTATCAACTCCAATTACATCCGGAGTGGGTACTATCTTTCCCGTGTTTCATGTCTACTCAATTGAAGAAGTGTCTTCGGGTTCCGGGAAGAAAAGGTTGAGTTGAGGAGGTGTTGTCGAGGGACCCAAATATTGGACCCGCGTGACATTCTCATATAGCGAAATCGTCGGCCCGTCGGGGCCCGATGACTTCCGGCTGCTATCATCCCGCTTAGAAGGAGCGGCCCAGAGACGGTGGACCAGGGCCAAAAAGCCCACGATGCCTACATGAAGGCGAATTCGGCCCGAGACGGCCGCTGGAGTCACACTGCGACGAAAGAGCTGCGCTACGCTCACGGAGGACGAAGGTCGAGGGGACCTTTACAAGGCCGGCGAACCATGCAAGCCCCACGTCATCATGCGGCCAACCTAAGGCTCGGATTCAACCCCAAATCTCGTCTCGCCCGAGGATGGTTTTAGCTCACCCGATCTCGGATGAGAGCTCTCGCCTCGCAGGGTGGCCCTAGCTCATGCACCCTCGGGCAAAACTCCGCCTCGCGAGCCCGAGCTCTCCATCCTCGGCGAGGTGGCTCAACACACTCACGGGGTCGCCAGGCCACCGGGCGTGGGAGGTTACCGCAGTCTCAAGGAAGGGAAAGCAGCTGCATTTAATCGCGTTACACGGCGAGCGGGGCGCGGGGCCATCGATTACGCCCGGTCAAAGTGACGCGCGCGATCACTTCCCAAATCCGGCCAGGGGACACAAAGGTCTGAGCCGGTGGCGTATTACGCCGCCACGGCGTGCGAAGACGAGGATGACACTATTCATTCCCGGCAGCATGCGTCAAGACGCCACGGCGGGCCGAGACCCCCGGGGCTTATGACACGCCCGCGGCCCGCTTTCACGGGACCCGGCCCTACGCCATGCGGATCGCGTGAGGGCGCCTCCGCAGTCCTCGGCGCCGCAGGGGAAGCGGCACGTCGCCATGCGGATTAGGGCGCGTGTCTTCATCAAACAACGCCCAAGCCCGGCCCGGCCCTCGGCGTGCGTATGCAGCGAGCATAGCCTCGAATTAGCCACCTAGGCATCCATATGTAAAACAGTACTTCCTCTTCCCTCTATAAAAAGGGGAGTAATGCCCCGATACTTGAGGATCCCCGCACGGGCGGGAAAGCATAACCACCACCACCACCACGATCGTGGGGCTTGAGACCAGCGTCTCTCCCCACACCGCTTGTAACCCCTACTACAAGCTCATCTTTGAGCTCGCGAGGTAACACGAAGCGGAGACACCACC
>JADLZK010009872.1:0-37989 GCA_015847255.1 Hyparrhenia diplandra
GACCGCTTACCTCTTTGTATCTCACCAAGGCCATCTTGGATTGTAACTGTGCCATGTGGCGACGCAGCCAGCGATGACGGTGTACGGTCTGTATTTGCTTCTCAGCTCTCCTTCGCCGAATAAGTTTCCACCCGGAGTTGAATAATAGGAGTACTTTGTCACCCGCGGGTGAATTCTTTTTGATCTTGATGCTACTGATCATGCCATCTTTTTGTGCGCTTTATAGAGCTGTGCACATGGTACGCCTTTTCTTGCCATTCTTCTAGTTCGTGAAATTTGTCTCGACGGCTCTTCCCAACATGAGCTTTGACGCCCATGTTCCACTTCTTGATGGGCCCACCGAGCCGATGTCTCAACTCAACCGGTAAATGGCAAAAGTTTTGCCATAGATCAATTGATAAGGTGACATGCCGATGGGGGCTTTGCGGTGCCGTCCGATATGCCCGTGAGAGCATCGGGTAGCTTGTTTTTCCCCAGCCTTTCCCCATCTCGACCGCCTTCGCAGATGTTCTTGGATTTGACAGTATTTGAGGTTTCCGCTTCTGCCCGCCGGGTTTGCGGATGATAGGGGTAGCAATATTGTGCCGGGTGCCAAGCTCCTTCGTGAATGCCTTGGAATGATTTCGTTCCCGATGCGACTCCTCGCCACCGATCACCATGCGCGCGCGTATCCGAAAACGTGTGAAGATGCGATTTCATGGAACATCTTTGGCGCCGCTGCAGCTTGCCATCGCCAGCCTTCCGGCATGGTAGTGCTTCTCACCCACTTCGATCACGTAGTCCATCGCTACGTCAGGCAGATGTACTCGGCAAATGAGCGGACTCACCGAATGCCCCATGCAGTCAATGCCCCACATATCAAATATTTCTGCTTTGAAGGTTGTAGTGTAGGCATTGCATCACGAAATGCGTGATGCGCTTTCCCTCGCCTTCCTCGCAGCTTGTAACATCTTCTCGATGAACTCTTCGTGTCGCCGCACATCGCCGCCGTAAGAATCCACCGCGATCGCTAAATTTTATTTGTGCGGAATACTCCTGTATGTCCTGGGCCAGGAGATGCATGACATTTTTCAATGATTCGCATTCCTTCCTCCCTTTGGTACGCATCTTCTTAGCAAGCCGTCTCGCATAATACCCTCGTATGAGATATGGGTCGTTCCCATAGGTGCCGCCTCGCTTCCTCCATTTGGAGTTTCGCTTTGTTCTCCCTGTGTGGTACATAACCCGCAAACTTTTAAATTCTGGCCAATGTTTGCGTACTCATGGGTTGACGCCCCGACACCTTGGAGTAGCATGTCGCCGCGCAGTAGTCGTTGATTGGCAATTCTACATGTTAGTTACACCGTGATACGCCGATTAAATGATCCGCAGAATCGTATTTTCTACCTCTTTTTTATCTTTTATTTCAATGTCAAATTCTTGGAGAAGAAGAATCCGGTGAGGATCAAGCGAGGATTTTACTCGTCCTTTTTTTTGGTGAGAAGATACTTAAGGGCAGCGTATGGTTAAATGTAGAGGCGATTATTTTGCGCCCCACTAAGTAGGAACAAAACTTCGATACAAAAGACTCTTGCCAGAGCCCTTTTTCTATTGTAGCGCACTAATTTGGGCTCGTAAGAGTTTTGCTAGATATCTTGCGATGGCATGCTGCTTTTTTGTCGGGTTTGGCCTAAGACCGCACCAATAAAGATAGTCGCTAGCATCGCTTTTTTATGATTTCAAAATGGCAACGACTCAATCCGGGGTTGGATGATGGGAGCGAGATGAGTGTTTTCTTGAGGGGGTTTTGGAAGCGTGCAAGCACTCATCGCTGTGAAGTCAAAGGGTACGTCCTTGGCTAGCGGCGGGGGTTGCGAGGTCACCGCTAGAAAAAAAATCTTTTATAAATCTTCTATAAAACCCCGTATGACCTAGGAAATCACTTGGATCCCTTTGACATTCAATCGGGGGTGGTGAAGCCAATAAAAGTCAATTTTTGGGCTTTGTCTACCTCCTATCCCCCCTCTCGGACACGAAGGTGCCCAAGGGACGCATGCCTTCTCGAACCATAAAGTGGCACTTTTTCCCGATTACACCAGGTCCTTTTCTTGGCATCGCCGGCAAGACCCGGTCCAAGGTTCTTGAGACAACTTTTGAAAGTCTTACCATAGACGGAGAAGTCGTCCATGAAGACCTCCATGATCTCTTCGATCATGTGCAGGAAGATAGACTTACATCATGCACATAAAGGAAGTGCATTACATAGCCCAAATGACATTCTACGGCAGGCATAGGTTCGTATGGGCATGTGAACGTGGTCTTGCTCGGTCATCGGGGGTAGATCGGGATCCGTGGTAGCGAGAATACCCGTCAAGGAAAATGAAGAAAGAATGTTTGGCTAACCGCTCCCAAAGCATTTCATCAATAAAGGGCGTGAGGAAGTGATCTTTCTTTTGTTGCCTTGTTAAGTTTTCTATAATCAATACACATTCTCTCCACCACTGGTGACTTGTCTTTCGGAATGAGTTCGTTTTTAGCGTTCTCAACGATTGTCATTCCTCCTTTTAGGGACCACTTGACTGGAGCTAACCCAATCGGGTGGTGGTGCGGGATAGATAATCCCTGCCAAGGAAGAAGCCTTGAGAACTTCCTTCTTAGTTCACTATCGCGTATTGAGGCTCGCGTTGGGGTTCGCATGATGTAAAATGCTGGCGGTCAATAGGAATGCGATGTGTGCATAGTATTGGGCTTACCCCTTTTAGATCTTGAAGGGAATACCCGGAACCCGACTGTGTTTCTCTAAGGCAATTTATTAGGCTGGGTAGTTTCACGGTCACTAAGCTTATTGCTTATGATGACAGGGGGCTTGTGAATCGCGTTTAGGAAGACATAGCTGTAGAGGCTTTGAGGGGTAGGGGTTTAAGACTCAACGGAGGCGAAGTTAGCTCTTCCTCTTTTGGGAAGTTCTATGAGTTCTCTCGAATCGCCCTCTTCTTCAATGAAGAATTGGGTCTTTTTCTAGGTCTGTTTTAAAGGTTCTCATATAGCATAACTCCCATGACCTCCTCGGGCATGTCGTGTTCAAGGAACGGTTACATTTGCGAAGTTTTTAGCTCGATAACCTCGAATAGAAAACTTTTCTTCCCCGAGTTTGACATATAAATCCCCGGATCTTCGATAAATCAAGAATCTTCTCCAAGGGATGCCCGATCGGGATGTCGGGTCTTGGATATCAAAAATATGAAAATCCAAAGACAACTTGACATTCCTCAGATAGGAAGATTTGTTCATGTATAACCTCACGGCTTTTAATGGTGGTACATTGGTGCTATGCGCAAGGTCCAGGCTGGGGGTCCTAATAGCTTCTTCGTCACAAGCTTGTGCAAAGGTTTTGGACATTATGTTTATCCCCACAATAGGGTTATACATGACTTCCACCAAAGTTTTTCTCGATATTCGATAATGGATTGGTGTAGGGGCCACTTATCCAAATTTCTTCGAAGAAGGTCCTTCCTCTCGCAACCATTCCGTGCTCATTATAAATTTTTAGCTCCTTAATAGACTCCTAGAGAAAGAGTTTATGGGGTTGTTCGGGGCTAGCCGGGAAGTGGTTTCTTCCATTGTTCGTACTTTGAGGTGTCACCGAATTGATCAAGAAAGTCAACCTCGAAGAACGGAGATCCGTGCATGCGGTCTCCTTGTGTTCTAGTTCAAAGCGAGGGTCTCTCTATAGGTTTGACGGTTCACAAGAATAGGAAGAGACTTCCTCTAGTTTCTCGCTTGGGTTCTACTCGGATGGGTTCTAGCGAGAGGAGTATTCTCAAGAATACGGATTAGGAGAGCTTCTCCTTCCGCTGTGGTTTTATGTGCGAAACCCTCCGGCAGCCTAAATCAAGCAGCCAGTGGCAGTTGCCCCTGCCCAATCCCTAGCCGTAAATGCTTTGTAAAAGCACGTGGTTTGGTATGGGCAGTCCGGGCCGGATCGTAAGCGTGGTAAACCGGTCCTGTGCTGCACCTAAGGGTTCACCCTCTATTTGTTGGAAGTTGAGTATCTCTTGTCGCAGGCCGCGATTCTCGATAAAGGGTAGAATGCTACAATGTAACTGCTTTTCGCAGCTTCTTCCCATTCTTCGCTTACCAACCCTACGTTATGGGCGTACCATTGAGTCGCCCTCTCAAGTGAGAGAGACGGAAACAACTTCCACCTCCAACGTCGCGGTGTCGTACCGCAATTGTCCCGCAGCCACGTAGCCGCTCAAACTCCCCGTGCAAGTGATGGTAGGGGTTTTCATATTCCAAACCTAAAAAAGGCTCGGCCTGAACCATGGCTATAAAGCCAGGGCGGAGCTCATACTCAAGCCGTGGATGGCTTCGCAGATGGGCGTGGTTCTACGACTCGCCCTTAGGAGCGGACAGGATTTGTAGGGTAGGTTGCTCCATGAGTAACGGGGACTATTTTGGTATTTTTGTTTAAAAGGATACTACCAGTACACAAAGTTGACTAGGCTCGAATATAATCTACGACCAACGGTAAAGAACGGCATGTAAATGCTTTTGTTGGTGTTTCTTAACGCACCGGAGAAATCCGCAAGCGCATCGGAAATACCGTTGTAGCACTTCACCCTGGGTGGGTAAGGAGGGTATCGTATTTTACACAAGGGCAGGCCGCAAAGATGGGCTTTTTCAGTGTCTGTGTCAACCTAAGGCAAGGGTTTGTTTTCTAAGAGTATCGAGGTATCTATAGGCTAAGTTTTCTGTGCAAAGTGATTTCTAAAGTCTCGTTGTCTACTCACCGGGCATAGGCCAACGCCCAAGCGGGCGGCTTCCCAAGAATTAGCTCTACGTCACGGTGAGCGTGGGGGGATTTCAAAGGGACCCGGTCAAGGCTTGTCACCATTGACCGCCCTATCCCCTCAACGTGGGATGCTCATGCGGTAGGTGAGCCAGTCTAAAACACCACGTTTGCACTATTGGTCCACAGTTCTTGATGTTGGCCAAGGTTCCTGGCCAAAGAGTTCCTTCACTAAGAACTAACACTCTTAATAGACAATCTACCAATCCCCAAGTCTACAAAACTAAGAAATATACGAGGAAATTAAATAGCTTCAAGATAATCACAAGACTTCTTACCAAAGTGTAAAGTAGCTTGCAGAGGTACAAGCAGGGTGGTGCGACAAGTCCGCAAGAGATCCGCCCCTCCTAGGAACCAGTGAACACCGAGAGGCAAACCCGAAGCTTTCGGTAGAAAAGAACAAAGCTTTTCTAGCTTTTCCCTCTCTCACTCTCTAGAATTTAGAAGAAGAAGAAGAAGTAGGAAGAAGAAGAACTAATTCTACTCTCTTGCACAAGTGGACCGGTTTCTCCTTGGAATTGTTTTTGAGAGAGGTGAAGGAGGGAGCTATTTATACACAAGGGAGGGGCCTAGTGCTAAAAAACACCAAAACCGACCTAGAACACCTTCCAATGCCAAACCGACCATCCAACGCCGGTAGTGCTCGTGAGGGAAGGTAACAAACCGCCTCCCCCGGTTGGGCTCGAAGCCGCAAAGGGGGTGCGGCCGCACTGTGGTGTGCCAAGACTGGGCCCGGCCTGGTTTCTCGGCTGGCAGCCGGGCCTCCTTGCCGTGAAAAGTCGTCGGGTGGTCTTGGCCCTGCCCGGTTTTGACGTTTTGTCCGATTCTTGTTTGGGCTTGCCATTTGCTTCTTTTGGGCCTTTTTTTGGTATTTGTTGGTTTTATTTTTTTTTCTTTGTATTTTTGGCCCAAAGTGGTTATTCTTGAGTTGGTACCTGCAAGTCCAAATAAAACACCAAAACTTTGGAATATGTTAGTTTAAAAACCTTATTTCTAGGTTGTTTTTGGTGTAGGTTGACGGTTTTTAGATTGCGATTGGTTCTGAGTCAACAATGGTTAAAGGTAATATGGGTAAGTTGAAGGTTGAAAAGGTTTATTCTAATGAGGAGAAATTTTGTTTTGAAAGCATGTGTACTTTTGAGGCGTGAAAAACCAAGTAAAAGCAACCCGATCCATTGCTAAGTTTGGCTTTGCTAGGGACTAAGCAAAGGGTAAGCTTTGGGGAGCTTGTTGACACCTATTATAGCATAAAATATATAGGCTTTTTAAAATTGAAATAAGGGCTTAAAATGAATATCACCATAGTTTAGGGGATTGACTAACATAATTCCATGAGTTTTGGTGATTTATATATTTTTCGAGGATTAAACAGAAAAGCCTAGAGTTTGCAAGGCATATGAAGCATAAACATGTTCTAAACATATTCCAAGATGGCACTATTGCAAAGAGCTTGTCGAGACGATCGAAACGGATATATTGTTCGCTATATTTGAGTCCAGAATCAAAAGATATCACTGCGCAGAAAGCGAGTTCACTAAAACGGCCATAACTTTCTCATCAGGACTTGGTTTTCGCTGAACCACCCCTCTTTGGAAAGCTATCGACAAGAGCTACGCAACCGTGGTGGTTTGAGCCCAAAGCCCAAGGTGGGGCCATGGCCGCCCCCGGCACATGACCGCGGCACGCCCTCTGAGGGGCCCACTCAGGGGCTTCCTAGGTCGGGTTGTAACCGCCATTGAGGAGCAATCCTATCCATCTATCAAGGTCGGTTTGATCCAAGGGCTGTCGTGCACGCCTAGGGCTATATAAGGAGACCCCCTACCCCCTAGGTGAAACCCTAATTCATTCCATTCATTATCTCTTGACTTGTTGGTCTTGGAGGTGTCCCAATGTGAGGACAACCTCTCCACTAGAGAATTAGGGCTAGACTCTCCAATGTAGTAGGTTAGCAACTAGAGAGTTAGGGGAGCGGAGCTGCGCCCGTTTCGGAGATGTCTTCGGGGGTTTGGTATGTCTTGTATCTTTCCATTGTAAGACCTATGCTTTTATATATATTTATCTTTTCTATCCCTTTCATGCCTTTCATATATTTGGTTAGTATTGTTGTTATGTCATTGCATGGGATCTTCGCCGCATCGAAAGTGCTCTAGTTATTCTAGTTAGCTAGAGTAGTAATCGCTAGTGTAGACATGGTGTCTATCCTATAGGTTACCTGAGATTGCACCCAACCCCACGGATTGTTTGTGGTAGCCCCCGGTGGTGACGGCCACGATGGCGATGTATTCCACCACGCTAGGGTTGGTGTTTGTAGGACCTTGTCGCCAACTTCCTAGCCCCCCTTCTCATCCCTTTCCCGTGGCTAGTGTTTTGATGTCCCAAAGTGCGATGGTATGATTGCTATCATAGAACCTAAGTAATAGAGAAGTACATAGGAACCTAGATCTCTCCCGCTGTCCTCTCAACGTGCTACTACGCATTTATCATTTGGAATTCTCTTGTGTGATTTATATTGTTCATAACTCCTATCATCTATCATTTATCCTCCTCACTTTAGTTTAGTGGTTTGCTAAGTTAGTAGATACATGATTGTGAGTTATTAGATTATTTAGTCAACGCCCTCTGTGGATACGATACTCTCTAGAATACTCATCCTAGGAAAAGCTACAATGGTAGGTGTTCTCGTGGCTTGCGGAATCCTTCATATTCTTTTAGCACTTAATAAATACCAACACAGGGGTACCTCCTCCGGTCCCTTCCCTCTCTCTATCTCTCTTGTTCTCTGAGACTAGATCTATCTAGATCTAATCCCCTCTTGCATGCTAACTCTTCTAGATCTATTTCTATCTAGACCTAGGGGGAGACTTCGGTGCCTCGGCCTATTGATATGAAAGATAATGAATTAGGGTTTTACCCCGAAGGGGACAGGTGGTTCGCTTTATATAGCCCTTGGCGATGAGCGATGGCCCTTGGATCAAACCCGATCTTGAGCAACGGTATAGATACAACCTCAACATCGGTTAGAAAACCGACCCTAAAAAAGTTGGCCGAATTGGGTTCCAACTCCCCCGGCGTCGCCCAAGAATGGGCCACGGCGATTGCCAGCACTGGCGGTGCGGCTTCGGCCTTCTTGGTGTCTTCCGTGTCTTCTAGAGTGTTTTAGTCCACTTTTCTGATTGAGTTGCCTCACGGTCAAGTCTTCTCATCGTATGGGATGCAAACTCTTGGCGCTTTTCACGCTCTTAATCGCTTTTATATGTTAAGTCCCAAGAAGATATAAATCACTAAAGCTCGTGGAATTATGTTAGTAAAGCCCCTAGTTTATGTGATTATTCATTTTAAGCCCTTATTTCATGTTTAGTTGACTATTAATATTATGCTATAAAGGGTGTCAACAATCGACATTTCCAAATTAACTTGTATATTGGATGTGCATCAAGGCCATTGTACACTAAGGAGTAATATTTTTTGAGGTATATTTGCTCCCCAAATAGGTACCCATCCTGTCATGGTCATCTGCCATCATACTGAGGAGTTCTCAAGGTGTTGCCGCAGGATTCTAATTCTTCAAGTGCTTCGGTTGACGGGGGTAAAAATAATATGGAGTCAAGATCTTCTTGTTACATTATCTCATGAACAGAGCCACTTTTAGATTTTGCAAATGATGCCAATCTAGGTATTTTAAAGGAGAGGATGTCATCATCTATAGATCATCCCAAAAAGCATACAAATCTTTCCATCTCCTAAATCACATCTTGCTATTCCTCTAAATAATTGGTTTAGCCCGAGGACGTCCTTCCACCGAAAGGATCCCACTTCTCTAGAAGCATGTGGAACTTATTTGTGTAGTATTTGTTCCAAATCATCCGACCCATGGGATATCAGCCCCTGTCATAAAACTTACTTGAGATGTTTCATTAATAAAGCATCATTCTCAGAAATTGAGATTGATAATACCCAGTCCACCTTTTGTCTTTTTTGGTAGTTGCATTGTTTCCCGGGCCACTAGATTGCCTTCCTTTTTCTTTTTCGAGTCGCCTCTCCATAGGCATTGCTTCCTTCCTTTGTCAATATTTTCTATGAACCCAACAGGAACCTTAATTGTACACATGACATATGTGGTGATTGGAGTGATAAGCGAGAATTGATCATTTGCATCCTTCCATTATATGATAGCCGGGTTGAGCATGCCGGATAACCTTCTCTCCACTGTCCATTATTGGAGTAAGATCTTCAATTATTGGTTTTGTGGTTCCCATTGGTAGCCCAAGGTATGTGAATGGCATAGATCCAATGTCACATTCAAAAGTATCGACTAGGAAACACATTTTATCATGACAAACATTGATGGAATACATTTGTGACTTCTGTAATTTACTTTCAACTGTAGAGACTCGCAAAACTTTGAAGTAGGTTCTTGAGGAAGATGAGTTGGCTGTCATCGCCTTGGAGAAAGAGTAGTGTGTCATCTCGTGATATTGTATTATTGGGAAATCTTCTCCAGCTGAGGTAGGGCCGGCACGTGAAATTCATGCTAGCGCTCTATTGATGATCACCTATAATAATTCAGCAGACTAGAACAAAAGCGAGGGGACAATGGATCCTCCTGTTTGCTCCTCTTTTACATTTAAAGAACTTGCTAGGGACACCATTCAAGAGAGCCGCCGATGAGGCTAATGAGAGGATATTGTGCATCCATTCTAACCATTTTCCAGGGAAGCCAAGGTGTATTATCATTTGAATGATAGTGGAGTGTTCAAGCGTGTCAAAGGCCTTTTCAAAGTCAAGTTTCAAGATGATAATTTCCCCTCTTTGATTGGTGACATTGATGGATGTATTCATAACTCCGTGCCAAACAGTCTCAATTGTTCTTGTTTATGAAACCATATTGTTTTTGATGCACCAGACTGAGAATTACCTCCTATAGCTTGTCTATTAGAATCTTGGTGATTAGTTTTAAGGGAAATATTCATCAAAGATATAGGCCTGAAATCATTTTACGCTTTAGGATTCCTTTTTTTGGGACAAAGGGTGATATAAGATTTATTAATACAAATCCAGTTATTTACATGGCCCCATAGAAGTCCTGACACAAATCATAGAAATCTCCTTTGATGAGCTGCCAACATCTCTTTAGGAAAAGGCCATTGAAGCCATCGAGGCAGTGCTTTATCGGTGGGCATTCTTCGATAATCTTATCAACTTCATCATTTTGGATTGGTACAATGAGGTCCTCTAGACCCATTCGGGCCGGACTAGTTGGTGTAGATCAAAAGCCATGACTAGGGAGGTGGAGTTGCCCATCCCGATTTCTAAATGAGGACCATAACAGGCCCGAAGCTTTTCCTTTCATGATCTTGTATCCAAGCTCCTTGTTGATTCTTTTAACTGTGAGATTGAGTTTCTTCTATATGATATGGTGGCCATTGCATGAAAAAATTTGGTGCACTCATCCCCAAACTTTTTTTCTGTTAAAAAGTGTATCTGTTCCTCCAATAGATGTTCTTGTATTTGAGCCATATTTGAGCTGCTTTTTGGCTGCATTTCTTAGGTTTAGTTCTGGGGTAGAATAGACCTCTTTGGTCTTCCCATCGAAGTCAAGGCATGAGATCGCACATTACAATTCGGCGAGAAGCCCGACATTTGAAAAATTTCTTACTCCATCGCTTTAGAGTTGACCTCAGTTTTTGAATTTTGAGGATAGCCGCTTGGCCTTGTTTGGGAGCACCGGAGAGGAAGACCAACAATTTTGAATCATTTCTCACGAAATCAAGTTGCTCGCCCAATAATTCTCAAATGAAAATGTCCGCTTTTTGGTATTTTTGTTCCAATAACTACCGGCATGGCAAGTGATCAAATGTTATCTTAGCTAGGGGATTATACTGTGTTTGGGTATTCAACCGCCCAATTGGGTGAAGTGAAGAACCAGTCTAATTGCTCTAACAATTGGATCAACAAGCATATTACTCCATGTGAAAGATGCGCCCTTAGTGGCAATTCCACTAGACCCAAATGACTTATTGCATCATTGAAAATAAAAGTATCATTGAGATTCCCCCTCCTGGCTTATTTCGGTTGACCAAAGACCTATAGAAATTAAAATCCCCAACAAAAAATCCAGTTGATATCCTCCTCAATGTCATGGTTACAAAACGATCAATGAAATTAGATCTTTTCTGGGTCATCAGGGGTCTATAATAATCGCGGCTCAAACGCCATGTGTCACCATTATGTACTAAAGAAAATTCCATCGTGATGCCATAGGACTATTTGTTGAGAGTTGTACATCAGAAAAGACCGAGCTATTCCATACTACTAGAATGCCTCCGGCACCACGGTGATGGAACAAAATCAAATTTATCAAATCTTCGAGAGAGGTTTACATATCTTTTGCATGTCAAATTGTTCTTGTTTTGTTTCTTGCAAAAGTGATGATAAAGCAATTACTTTCTTCTATTTTACTTCACTGAGCATCCCATTTTAAAAATTTATACCTCTTATGTTCCAACATAAAATATTCCACCACAGCATCCATTAAAAACAACCGAGGTAAAGGAGAGCCGACTAATACCACTTTGGGCTCATTTGCGGTGTGGTAAGGTAAAATAACCATATGTAATCTAGCTACTCGAGCGGGGGTAAGTCATATAAAGATAATGATAAATGATAAGTGCCAAATCAAAGATCATGTTGTGCCACTAGAATGTGTCATAAAAGGCAATGATAGCATGGTATAGGTAGAATAGTAAGAATATTCCTATGTTACTCCTAATTATATGTCAATGCATACTAAGATTAGTGCAATACACCTAGTAATCATGGCAAAAAGCAATATATCTACACATGGTGAACATTACTAAGGAAGATCGGGGAACAAAGCAAGTCTACCATAGTAATAAAGCTCAACTAGCCCTACATTCGGGGGTAGATTACAAAGGACTCAACAGAATATCACACTGCGATCTACCACACATCCCGAATATAGGGTGATGTCGTAGGCAAACATTGTATAAACACCACATTTACACATTGTTGACCACTCACCCAAGGATCCATTAAGTGAGCGCTATACGACTCCATGCTTGAATATAAAAGACAATCTAGCTATACTAAGCATATAATCATAATAGACATTGGAATATATAACTAAGAATATAATCATTGAATAGAGCAACGTCATAGCAAATGTAAATAACCAAAATACTTGCAGGATTAGATACAAAGAGAGAAGCCACTAGAAGCTTGGCTCTCGCTACTTCTTGACGATTAGGAATCCAAGACAATACTTGTGTCGTGGTCGTATACCACGGTCACAGTAATTGACTTGCTAATATGTGCAACGATGGCCTAGCTCAAGGGACAATGACACGGGGTTTATACTGGTTCGGGGCAATCGAGCACCCTAGTCCGGTGTGTGTGGCACTATCGAGCTCAAATGCTCAGATCGGGGCAAATACAAGCGTGGCGAGAGGGAGATGAGCTCCCAAGTCTCTATGTTGTCTTATTTGAACGCAGTGAATCGGGTGTGCGTGTATGAGTGTGCAGTGCTTGTCCTCTCCCGGTGCAAGGGCCTCTCCCTTTTATAGTCTCAAGGGGAGCTCACAGGGAGGCCACCCAGCTGAGGACCTAGGAGTAGAAGAGATACAAGTTTTGGGGAGTAGAGAGAAAACTCTTTTCGCTATATGCCGGCACGCTGGGTTGCCTGGCTGCCGGGCCGCCCTATCCTCAAGATGCCTCTACGGCCGGGTGTAGAGTTGTATAGCACTATGTAAAAAAAAGGCCTCTAAGGCCGCGCTGAGGGCTTTTATACGACGCGCTGGCTCCTATTAGGGTT
The DNA here is from genome assembly GCA_015847255.1 of Hyparrhenia diplandra. NCBI lineage: Eukaryota > Viridiplantae > Streptophyta > Magnoliopsida > Poales > Poaceae > Hyparrhenia > Hyparrhenia diplandra. The sequence goes on from JADLZK010009872.1 coordinate 12,663, forward strand.
CTAAATTGCTTTGCTGCATTTCGTGAGCGAGCTGCTCGCAATGCTTTTAATATGCATTTATTATTTAGTGCATCTCTTAAATCTCCCCGCTCAGAAGTCGCCCCTTGTTACACACACGCCGTGGAACGCTCGTGTCCTAGGTTTTGCCTCGATCAGGGGTCTCGATCTCCCCGCACATTATTGTCTAAGATGTGACTCTACCTCTCGGAAACCTCCGTAGACCAGCGGCACAAGAATCGAGCGCATCAAGGCCCAAAAGTAGTGACGCCCGATAGCGGCATACGCATAGAAGCTTCCACCGCGCACGTGAGACCCATTTTACAAAAACTACGCCTGGTGAACAATGACGCGTGCATGTCGGACGCCAGCGCATCTCAGCTATACCGCACATTGCCATAGACGCGGCCGCCGCTGAACCATCTCGTAAACGATTAGTAACATACGTAATTCGCAGCGGACGATAGCCGACCGTAATAAAAAGGTTACAGACATGCGGCCGCACCGATATACGTAGTTTTACCGCTTACGACGTAGCGTGCAGATGTAATAATCGCCAATACGTAGTCCCTTATCCCTTTGCGTTCATTTTGTCCGCACGTCTGCGTGGCTCCACCTTAGTTCTGAGCGTTTTTTTTTTTTTTGATCAGAATTATTCCGCATCTTCGCACGCTTGTAACGATGCTCGTAACCGTAGCTACGGGAAATTACGTATGTGTGTCCTTTCGCGTGTCGCTGGGCCGAGGTTTCTATTTCGCACGCTAAGCATTCCCGGTGTTTCGACGTAGAAGCCGACGCCGAGACTACGACGCGGTGGTTCAGCGACGCATCGGAAACATCTGCCATTAATTATTTAAATATTACGGCCAGATTCACGCGGCGTAAATTATTCGAAACCCACGTATGCTGATTAGCCGTGGTGGTCCGTATTATTCCAGTTATTACGAGAGGTTAAGATGGGTCTGTACTATGCCGAGAATAGAGACGCCTCCTAGAAAACTAAGACGTCTATATATAATACATATACACGTGTATTGGTACTATTAATACGTATATAATACATATACACGTGTCCGATCACAAACAAATGGCGTGGGGCCTTGCAGCATGGGAAAATTCATTTGTATTTCTTAAAATTCATGTGTATCTCTGAAAATTGTGTGTATCTCGGAATGTTCTTCACATAGACATACCAGTTGTTGAGGGCACGCCACACACGCATTATTTCACAACACAAATAACACAGTTCAAAAGCATGTATCCACCGATCGTCATGCGGCAAGGGAAGCGTAAGGAACTCACGGTTCGCACTTTAAAGCGAATACTCGCGTTCAGTGGCTGATGATCTCTTCCATAACAAACTTGGCGATCTCCTCTCTAATATCCTCCAAATTAATCGAATTTCCAGACAAATCGAAATCCTAATACAAAGAAAGGTAGGCATAAGTGTTTGTTGTACACATGGTCTTTATTGCCAAACAAAGCTAGGCACATGATGGGGCTGCACTTCGAAGTTACCTCGTGACGGTCCAAATGAACTTGTTTCATCGCAGCCAGGGAAGTGGTGGGCCGTGTACCCACATGTCTTTTCATCGGTTGCGGCACCGCAAACATATGAAACACAAATGGTTATTCACCGAATGGAAACACGCGAGTCACGAGAACTCCAAGTGAAGCACTACTTCTTTGTACATTCATGTTTGGACCTCCATGCTTCTTGCCCGAAACATGCTTGTTTGGACCTTTGCCATCCTCTTTGTTGAGCCACGCTTGATTCTCAGCAATTTGCACTCGAGAGAGGCACTCCGAACATTCTTGTCATGCGAGCCACTCCCCCGCATTCTCGGCCCATGCGGCTGCGAGGCACTCCGGTCATCCTTGCCTTGAGAGCCAATTTCACATCGTTAGCCGATGCACTCCGCAAGGCACTCGACCGTCACACGGCATGCGAGCGAAGTCGCCGCGATTCCCATCCATTGCAGCCCCGAGAGGGACTCCGATCATCGGCCATCATTCCCATTTAAGCCGCATGTCATACGTCCTTTAGATTGACTTTCATTGAGGGCGGCGGGAAGTAGGCAAGGAGGTTTTGGGGCGGTAAAAGAAGAGAGCTTTAGGAATGCTATAGTAAGACGGGCTCTGCTCCTTTGGATCGTTTTACACATAGCTCGTCCAAGAGTTTTAATCTACTTTGTCGGCGGATCCAGTGTAGCCTCAAAACCGGGAGTTACATGATCAATAGAAACAATAGAATGTCCTTCCGGTATTGGTTGACCTTTAAGATGTAGTTGATTCAGGTATACCATTCCCTTGCTACCTTAACCGGATAACCTCGAGTCTTCAGCGCAAGGGTACATGGTGCCGGCGTGGAAAGTATCTCAAGCTGCGGCATCCGCCCGAATCGGCTTCTCGCACTTAGCCTGCTCTTCACACCACCTACACGGCTAGGGGTGTTGGCGCAGTGAACCATGTCCTCCCTGATTCCAACGCCGCCACCTTAGCGTGAGCTCATCTAGTTGAGGTCCAAACTCTTCTCTATATGCTTCGACCCAACGCACAGGGACTTCCTCTTTACGTACATGTCGGCGCAAGCCGGCCAAAACTTCCAACCAGCCATACTAGACATACCGCACACGCCACATGCGCCCAAAGGGTGCCGGGACCTCTGTGAGCATATCTCTTTCCCTTACACCGGTGCCCTCGGAAGAAGCACGGGCAGTCTTCTCTAAAACCTTCTCGAGATAAAGACCGAGACTCTTCACCGACCAACCAATTGCAGCCTTATTACGACACGGCCCGGAGGGCGCACCGTGCACGCAAAAAATGCCGAAGCGCGGTTCCTTTGGAAATTCATGCCAAGGATTCTTGATGCTACCGTGTGGAGTAAGTAAGTGTCCTCCTTCTCCCACACTTCAAACTTTGCCTCGTAACCTCCTGTCCCCGAGGCGGGTGGTCATGCTTGTTCTTCTCCCTAAGCCGCTTGTATCTCTCACTTGTTGCGGTGCCTCTTTTGCTCTTCTTCACAAAAGCCGCCCAATCGTCCTTGGTGATGTATGGGTGCTTCACCGTGGCATCCAACCCCTTCATGACGTAATTCCGCACTAGATTGCTTTTGAAGGTCCTAAAACTTTTGCCTACTAAGCGCCCTGACTTCTTATATGCTATGGGCCTTAAGTTGCCGACAAACTCCAATGAATTACGGACACGAGTTCTCAAATAACAATTCCTTTGTTGCGGCACTTAAGGAAGAGACTGAATATGTGAGCAAGGGGACCCTTTGTCTAGCAATCGGACCAGCAAGTCTCTTCATTCTTAGCATGGCCACCTTCTCGGTGGGAAACCCGTTCGCTTGAGCGTCGTGACAACTATCTTGCCTTCGGCCACCTTGTGTGTGTCCCGACCGTCCGGCTTTTCACGGAAAGCCGGATGGCTGCCCCTCCAAGAAAAAATCGAACGCCCCCTGTGGTACCATCATCTCTCTCTTGCCCCACGTGGTACCATCATCTATCTCTTGCTCGTCTCTTCATATGTAGCTCTCCGACCATCCTCTAGAGAATAAGTCGCTTTTTCGTTGCCGGATGATGTTGTAAATGTGCCATCGGACACCTACATCAAAGCAGATTTAGGTTACATAGAGAAGTCAATAGCTAGCACTAAGCAAAAAGCTAACAATAAGTAGGGTTTGTATATCACATAGCTACGACTTACCATTTTGGCGTCGTCAGCGGCCAAAGCACACACGACAAAGCTTCACCCGACAGGTTCTAGGGGCGAGGAAAAGGTACAATCATTGTTCTATCTTGAGCACGTATATTCATCTCTATAAATAAAATAAGCGGCGGGAGTTGTTGCGGTTTCCTATGACAAAACCACACAGATAACAACATTATAGTAACACTCGGGTGTCAAGTTCGGTATCTACAACTGAAAATATCCATGTGAGGATAAAATTACACGAGTTCAATTCAAACATATGGCTTTTTTATGAGGACTAAACAAAACCACCGAGGTAGAGAACAAATCTTGAAGTAGCTACGTCGCCTGAACAGATTTGAAAATTTCAGTCACATGGAAATTAGCAAGGCCCTAATATTATCTGAGTTCAATTCTGTAATAGGCGTGCAAGGAGGACTACACAATCCCAGAGGCTCGAGATCACAAAAAAATTGCACTCCCTCCATTCCAAATTGTAAGTCGCTTTGACTTTTTTTTGGTTAAGTCCATTTTGGTATGTATCCAAGCATATTATTGTATCTAAATACATAGCTAAATGGATGTACCAAAAAGTCAAAATTTACAAACCGAAACGGAGGAAGTAGTTCGAACAATAGAGGAATATAAACAAAGCGTAGTTTAGCAACAATTTGTTTAGTGGGAAAATTTTTGTAAGACAAGATAGTAGTACTTGATAGAGGTTAGTGTTCTCAAGCTTTGTGTATTCATCGATGAAGAAAATAAGCGGCGAAATTATCACTTTTCCTCACTTTCTGGCGGCGTGAAAAATTCAGGCGACACCGGATGATGCGTTGATGCCCGCTTTGTAGGATGGAAATCACGGAAAGAGCCGTCACCGAGCAGAGGTCCCAAACCCGGGTAAAAAAGGAGGATGGTTGCGTTAAGTTTGGCAAACCGGCGTAAAAAATAGCCACTCTAATGGACAGAGGCACGGATCACAAAAAATTGCACTCCCTCCGTTTCCAAATTGTAAGTCGCTTTGACTTTTTTTTGTTCGATCCATTTTGCTATGTATCCGGGCATATTATTGTATCTAGATACATAGCTAAATGGATGTACCAAAAGTCAAAGCGACTTATAAACTAAAGCGGAGGAAGTAGTTCAGGAATAGAAGAATATAAACAAACTGTAGTTTAGCAACAGTTCGTTTAGTGGGAAAATTTTTGTAAGACAAGATAGTAGAAGTACTCGCCAGGCGGTGGTCAGTGTTCTCGAGCTTGTGTATTCATCTATGAAGAAGATAAGCAGCGAATTATCGCCTTTCCTCACTAGGCAAACTGGAAAGGAAGCCGAGAAATGTGTTGGTTGTAATATGAATGAGACCATCCAACACCTTTTCCTAGATTGTCCGTATTCGAAACGGTATGGAGGATCATCTTTTATGCTCTTGGCCTAAACCCGGCCCTAGATCTATACAAGCCATATGTTTGGTACATGGCTTACTAATCAGAATAAAAGGTTTAGAAACTAGATTTGGGTTGGCGTCACGACTATATATATCTTTGGGCCATTTTGGCGTCGAAACGATATTATCTTTAGCAAAATGGATGTTTTTCGTTGTCGAAGGTTATTTTCGATGAGCCTATTGGCTGCTGATCGAGCCCGGGGATTGCGGCGTGATGAACAAGACAAGAACACACTCTCGCTAATTAGCATAAAACTAGAAATGATTACTTTGGAGTTTCCCAATAGAGGGTGGAAGCACATTTATCATTTGCTTTAGTTCTCTTTATCCGTTTTTAGAGACTTGTTTTGCTCTACATTTTTATCCACTACTTGTAATAATTGGGCGTGTACATCCTCTCGGATGTAGAGGCCGGATGTTTTCACATCCATTATTGTTGACGGTCACTAACGACATATTTTTCCGTCAACTTACTACCATAAAGAGAGTAAACTATACCTTTTTTATACTCATATACATTTATCACTAATAAATTCCACTTGTAGTGTCTAGTATTTTATTTTGCAGATTTATAATAAAAGCAAGTGGAAACTGACCAAAGTACGCCATCCAGGGGAAGCGCATTCTTGCAAAATACAAGCGAGGAGCAAATCGACCCAAAACATCAAAATTGGGCCGAGCTAAGCCCGACCCACAACTTTTCAAGACGAAGGAAGCCAACCCACCAAGACCCGGGCTAGGCCGAGCCAGGGGGGTCTTGCGCACCACCGGTGCGCCGCACCCTCCTCCGAGGCGGTTTCGGCCCGGCCTCGGGAGGCGGTTCATGAACCTGCCAAATGGGGGTTACCGACGTGGGATGGTCGGTTTGCTCTGATTAGGAAGGTTTACCAGGTCGGTTTTGGTATAAATTAGCACTTAGGCCCCTCCTCCAAGTGTATAAGTAGTCCCCCTCTCTTCCTCTCTCAACACACACCACTTGGAGTCCAGCAAACCAGCAATCTTCCTCTCTCTACCACCTCTACCTCTCTCTCTTCTTCTACTTCTTCTTCTTCTTCTTCTTAGTTCTTGGTTAGCACTTGGAGTAGAAGAGCTACAAGGAGGGCTTGTCTCCTAGAAGAAAGTGCCTTGGTAATATATCTTCTCAATGGAGCATTCTTATTTGCAAGTCTTATATCTATGTTCTTGGCCTAACTTATGAACTAGAGTATAGTCTTGTTCATGTTCTTGTGTTGGTATATGAACTAGCATATAGTTTACATATCATAATCTTGACATGTTCATCTCAGTTCTTCATCGATCATCATATGCCTAACTTGATTAGAGGTGGGATATCGGTTCGTTGTTCCTTCGGGTTTGCTCTTATTCTAGTCCGTCCATTCGACGAGTGGGGATCCGGGGGACAAGAGTCTTTGCTCCGATACGCGGGTATGGTGCCCGGGGTATTACGACACCTGCGAATATGAGAGCATGCCACGGTTGAGGGGGTAGGGCGGCCGGGTCGTGACAAGCCTTGACCGTCCCTTGAAATCCCCCCACATTCGTATGTGATGTAGGAGTTCGTAAATGCCTTGGTGGGAAGCAGACTTCCTGGTGGGGTCTCCCCGGTATCCTAGACCTAACCATGCTTAGATCAGTTTGCATATGATCCTAACTATTCATTTGTATGGCCATGACTAGATACATTAGAATTACTCCATTAGATTATTCATTTATTCTTTCTCTATTTTCTTTATCCTTTCTTTGGTGGATTCTTAAGTGTGTGTCACACTATCCATAAACCGTTATTGCTTACCCTGTTATGAACAATTTGGTCTAAGCAAACACATGTTCCTCTATTCAGATGCCATGCAAATAAACACATGCCTTCCTTTGGGAAAATATAAATAACGATACCTGAATACTTCCGGGTGAAATGCTACAATGATAGATCCGTGTAAACTGCGGATGAAATATTTAGATCTATCCCGTTGACAATCTGTTCGGATCACCGAGCATGGTGGTTTCACTTGGGAATGTCGGAGGCGCATTTTCGGGCTGTTATTGGGGATGGGTTTTATACATTTCTTTTTGATTGCGCTAAGAAATGTCAACAAGCATTTACGGCGCCGTTCTTGAGGAAGGCATTGTGAAAAAAAAAAAATAAACTAGGCGGCTATGAATATGAGCGTGTGCGTGGCTACCATTTGCTCATACAGGCTAATCTTTTTATGTTTTCTCCTGTTGTGGATGAAAACAGGATAGTGTATGTCGGGTTTCCAAGCTGCCAGGAAAACTTCATCTCCGATCCGCAGGCACTCCTAAGGAAGAACAGGTCTCGTGCCGCTTCTTCTTCGACCGAACCCCCGACGGTCGAGACCGACATTCCCGCACCAACCGCATCTCAAGCTATGGCCGGAAGTCGCTGCGCAATTTCTCTACTCATTGTCACCAACGTGCCCACCGGGCGGTGGTGAATGTGGCGGACAAAAAACTTTGAACTACGCCTTTGGGTCGAACACTATGGTGCGAGCCGGTCCCATTCGTGGACTGCCTAGCGAGGACGCCAACGCTCATCTCCAACACTTCCTTGAGCTGTGTGACACAATCGTTATCAAGGACGTCGAACCCGGACGTCATCGGGCTCGCTTGTTTCCCTTCTCCCCCTCGTGGGGAAGGCGAAACAATGGTTCTACAAGGACAAGGAAGTTGTCGGCACGTGGGGCCAAGTGCTCAAGGGCGTTCTCTGGCTAAATTCTTCCCCATGGGCAAAACCAATGCCCCGAGGGGAAGGATCGCCAATTTCGGCCAGAACATCTATGGAACCCATTAGGAGGCGTGGGAAAGAGCGCAAGAATACATTCTAGCATGCCCGCATCACGGGATGGAGAAGCGGCCGGTGCTCCCGAACTTCTACAATGGTCTCACGGCCATATCGAAGGGGGCACCTCGACACCGCCGGTGGCGCATTCTTATCGCCACCATAGATCGTGCAACAGCCCCGATTGACAAAATGGTGGCAAACCGGAGGCTGGGGAAGATGGAACCCTAGCCAAAACACAAAAAGGCATACATACCGTGAAGGAGGCGGATATGCTTGCCGCAAAATGGATCTACTGCTGAAGAAGCCGGAGGAGCGCAGCACGAGACTCTACTACCCAGGCGGCGCCTAGTTTACGCCACGGACTCACACATGACGTGTGAGACCCGTGGTGAAGTTGGCCACTCGGGGGATAACCGCCCGAGACCCGTGAAGAAGGCGCCTTCATCAATAACAACAACGGGTATCGCCAACCTCGGCAAAGGTCGGAACAACCCGCCCAAAGCCACCATACCAAGGCAACCAAGGGTACAACTCCAATTATAACCCCGGGTCGGCCTTCACTCAAGGACACTGTATTGGGCCAAGCCAAGATTAACGAAAATCTCACCAAAAAAGATGAGCCATCAAGACAAAATCCTTGAAGGTGTGAATAATAAGCTCGAAGGGTTGACGTCACCGTGAAAAACCAACCTCGGTTTCAACAAGATGATAGAAACACAGGCCCGGATCGCTCAAGTACGGTTAACGATTCGGGTAGGATCCCGGGGGCAACCCGAGGTCCCGCACGAGTCGGTTAACATGATATCTCCCGAGGCCTCGGCCAACCCAATGAGCTAAAGAAGATCCCCTGTGAGCTCGCCATTCATTGCCAAGAAGGGCGACCACGGACGTCCACTTATCACCGAGGCCGTTGGCCCCCACACTGGTCAATGGATTACGTGACCTAGGGGTCGGTATCAATGTGATGTCCAAAGCCACCTTCAACGAGAATCCATGGAGGAACACTTACTCCCGCCAACTTCGCCCCTCCAAATGGCAGATCAATCAACAAGGCGGCCGGAGGGAATACTTGAAGGCGTGCTAGTCAAAATACGAGACGGAGTACATCCCGCAGATTTTGTGATTACGGATATGGGCCCATCGGAGGATACGTCTCCTCCTCTGGGGAGACCATTTCTCTATACGGCCAAAGGCGATATTCGCATGGGGAAAGGCTTCATAGTCTTCCACGTCGAGAGTAAGGCGGTAAAGTGCCCATTCATCGGGTACAAACAACAACACACCCGGATATCATCATCATCAAAACCGGTGTGGAGTGTTGAAGGATCGACGAGAGACCGGAGCGTGTGCTTCCCTTGAAGATTGTGGGAGAGTCGACAGTGACTATAAATAACGACCTAAAAAAAAATGGGGTATATTTTTTTTTTAAAATGTGTTTATAAAATATTTTATTATCAAAATAAACAAAAATATTTATTACATAAAATCTATAAGTAAATATTTTCAAAAACTAAAATAAAGGTCTTTATAAATAAAATAAATTCTTCTATAGAAAATTAAGAAAAATATTTTCCTAAATAAAACATATTTTCTAAATAAATTTTTAGTATATAAAAAAATTATTATTTGAAAATTTTTGGAGAAATTCAAAAGGGGGAGAAAAGCGGTCGAACGGTAGCGAGCAAACAACGACCCACGAACTTTTCATGACCGTTGAGCACGCCCGGCCAAAGCACAAAGCCCGGCCGGACCTCGAGGCGGGGTGCTTGCTAAGCACCCCAAGGTGCGCCCGCACCCTGGCTGGCGCCACGCTGGCCCGCCGCCAACGGCTCCTAGCCGTTGTGTGGAGCATCCCCGGCCATTGGCTCGGCTATAAATAGCCCGAGCACCGGTGTGAGCACCTACCTCTTATTTTCACTCATTCTCACTCTCACACTCTCTCCCACTTGCTCTACACTCCATTTTCTCCACCAAAAACAACGTGTCGAGCAAGAACACGGGTGTGAAAGTTCATACTTTCATCTAACCCTTGCACACCCGAGGTCTTGCTCAATCGTTTTTGCAGTAGCCATGAAGAAAGCTAGGAAGATCTTCAGCGGGTTGAGGCGGTCGTCAAGACATAGCTCACGACAAACAAGCACAAGCTCCGCCCTCAACCGGCGACCTTGAAGGCTCCCCCATGCAAGAAGACTTTGCACCCGTCGGGGAGGAAGAAGCTCAAGCTCCCCGACAATCGACGGCCGGCAGCGCCGTACCTCGACATCCGTGGAGATCGGGAGATGCAAGCATATCTCCTACTCAAGGACCGTGTGTTTCAAAGACACGCCCGGAATCGACCCGACCTCCTCGAACAAGCGGTATGGACGATGAATTCCCTATCCTTTGGAGAGCGGTCGGGTGGCGAGGATATTCCCCCTCTCGAGGAGGAAGGTTCTCGCCTCCCGACAATCAGGTTCTTATGCACACTAGTAGAAGACCCGACTAGGAATTTCTTTTTCGCCTCTTTGGTAAACCTTATCATGTTATGTGGGCGAGATCTAGCTCGTCCTTGGGGTTTTAGTTATAGATGTGCATTAGACATAGATCTTTGCTCTTCCGGCTTTGTTAGGAATCACTTTTGGGAGGAAATATCCAGGTGCTCATGAGGCCGGTACCTTCAAACCTCGCCACTCACGAGATCCAGCACCCATCATTGAGATATATCCATTCTTTGGATCTCGCCTGACTTTGTTTCCTAGACCACGGGGTTAGATGGGTGAATGAAATTGAATTGAAATTACTCTATGCTATTGTCCACAAGGAGAAAGTAGCTCCGAAGTGGTAGAGATGTGCGGGAACTTTTTACATATTATCACGAAAGTTCTTTGTTCTGTCACTGCACATCCCTTATCACACGCCTCGCTCGCGATTGGAGCTTTGGATGATCGGCGAGATAGAGTACATTTCCACACCTGAGGATTTTTGGACTATTCTTGCAGCTTGTGCGGGGGCATTTAATTAAGATTTTGCCATTCGGCGAGCTTGGTCATCTTTTCCTCGGCTATGCAACTATAGTTCGGTTACCTAACCCGGACTTACGGTTGTATAAAAGCCAGGTACTAATATTTGAGCTCGAGGCTGGCGATAGCTTGCACGGGAAAGATACCCCTATCGAGTTCCACACGCCAGTGTCGGGAGACCGGAGGTCGGATCCTCCTCCCATGGGCCTACTTCACGCCCACGGCCCACGGCCACGGACCTACACCGATGTTCCGGGCAGCATGGCCTTATCCTATGGGGACCCCGGGGGTAATACCGGGTATGATCCTAGGTGGAGCCGCCGCCTCGGTCCTGCGGTACAACCCAGAGTGGCCTAAAGGAGATCTGGCGGCGGCATGGAGGGCCAACAGATTTGACTTGGATGACGGCCGATGATATGCCCCCACCAGTCCGAAGACGGGCAGCCACCACAAGGGGTGGAGGCTATCGGTATCCAGCTGCAAAGCACCTTGACGCCCCGCACTAGAAACATTGAGCATACGCTCAATACCCATGTGCAAAACACCGACCGGCAATGGCAGAATGGGGAGCAAGCAGAGTCGTCAGAGATGGACCCAATTGGAGTCCAACATGGCTACTCGCAACGCACGCGAGGAAGCGTGGAGGTACCAAGGCTTCGATCCCGATCGGTAGGCCTCTAGATAGCTTGGGGAGGACCCCCCAGTAACAAATGCATTGCATATTTACTTTCATCAAATTTTATTTTATTTTTAGCATGTTTAAATTTTAGCAATCTTGTATTGAAAAAAAAAAACTAAAACTAAAAAAAAAAAAGAAAAAAAATCCAAAAATAGAATAAGTAGCTCTTCTTTGTGCCTTAATGCTTATATATATGAGCTATAAAAATGTTTAGTCTTAGTCCCTTATTGAAATGATGAATAGTTGCTACGTTTATGTTTTGCCTGTGCCTAGTTTATAATTCGAATTTCTCTAAAGTTTGGGTTTAGTGGCTAAGTCTAAAAACTCATCCCGAAAAAACACGATTCATGTGGGTTGCATAAGCTCTATCTAGTCTAAGTTGTTGCCAAGTATGATATGGTACAAATGGATTTGCTATGATTTTGTCCAAAAAGAGAAACTTGACATCCGGGAATCTACTTTGAAAGAAAAGAGAAATGATATGGGCTATGCTAAAAAAAAAAGAGAGAAAGAAAAAATGAGATGAAAAAAAATGGACAAGTGTCCGAGGGCGAGTAGAGCCCACATCTCAAAAAAAGAGAAGAAATAAAAGACAAAAAGTCTAGGGGCGAGTAGAGCCCACCTCTCCAAAAAAAAAAAGAAAAATATATATATATATAGCAATAAAGCCCATACTTTCTCGAAAAAAAAAAATAAATTTTGTTTAAATAAATAAATCCCGGATAAAAAAAGTTGATCAAAAGGATGAATGATAAGTGTTTTCGTTATAACCGTTCTATCCGGCAACCACCCAACACTTTGAGAAAAGCTAGAAAGCCCCACTACGATGAAAGGTAATAAAGGGTGGGAAAAAGATGTGCCATTTTATTCAAACTCTAGTAGAAAATCTTATTATAACCCCGCACTTGTGAAATGTAATCGGCATAGTAGCAACTCTCGATCAACAACCAAGTATTTATCTTTTGCTCGAGGACGCGCAAAAGGTAAGCTTGGGGAGTTTGTTGATGGTCACTAACGACATATTTTTCCGTCAACTTACTACCATAAAGGGAGTAAAACTATACCTTTTTATACTCATATACATTTATCACTAATAAATTCCACTTGTAGTGTCTAGTATTTTATTTTGCAGATTTATAATAAAAGCAAGTGGAAAACTGACCAAAGTACGCCATCCGGGGAAGCGCATTCTTGCAAAATACAAGCCCAGGAGCAAATCGACCCAAAACATCAAAATTGGGCCGAGCCAAGCCCGGCCCACAACTTTTCAAGACAAAGGAAGCCAACCCACCGAGACCCGGGCCAGGCCGAGCCCAGGGGGGTGCGCGCGCACCACATGGTGCGGCCGCACCCTCCCTGAGGCGGTTTCGCCCGACCTCGGGGAGGCGGTTCATGAACTCGCCAAATGGGGGTTACCGGCGTGGGATGGTTGGTTTGCTCGATTAGGGAAGGTTTACAGGTGTCGGTTTTGGTGTAAATTAGCACTTAGGCCCCTCCTCCAAGTGTATAAGTAGTCCCCATCTCTTCCTCTCTCAACACACACCACTTGGAGTCCAGCAAACCAGCAATCTTCCTCTCTCTACCACCTCTACCTCTCTCTCTTCTTCTACTACTTCTTCTTCTTCTTCTTAGTTCTTGGTTAGCACTTGGAGTAGAAGAGCTACAAGGAAGGGCTTGTCTCCTAGAAGAAAGTGCCTTGGTAATATATCTTCTCAATGGAGCATTCTTCTATTTGCAAGTCTTATATCTATGTTCTTGGCCTAACTTATGAACTAGAGTATAGTCTTGTTCATGTTCTCGTGTTGGTATATGAACTAGCATATAGTTTACATATCATAATCTTGACATGTTCATCTCGGTTCTTCATCGATCATCATATGCCTAACTTGATTAGAGGTGGGATATCGGTTTGTTGTTCCTTCGGGTTTGCTCTTGTTCTAGTCCAGTCCATTCGACAAGTGGGGATCCGGGGGGACAAGAGTACCGCTCGATACGCGGGTATGGTGCCGGGTATTACGACACCTGCGAATATGAGAGCATGCCACGGTTGAGGGTAGGCGGTGGGTCGTGACAAGCCTTGACCGTCCCCTTGAAATCCCCCACGTTAGGTATGTGATGTAGGAGTTCGTAAATGCCTTGGTGGGAAGCGGACTTCCGGTGGGGTCTCCCCGGTATCCTAGACGACCATGCCTAGATCGGTTTGCATATGATCCAAACTATTCATTTGTATGGCTATGACTAGATACATTAGAATTACTCCATTAGATTATTCATTTATTCTTTCTCTATTTTCTTTATCCTTTCTTTGGTGGATTCTTAAGTGTGTGTCACACTATCCATAAACCGTTATTGCTTACCCCTGTTATGAACAATTTGGTCTAAGCAAACACATGTTCCTCTATTCAGATGCCATGCTAATACACATGCCTTCCTTTGGGAAAATATAAATAACGATACCCCTGAATACTTAGGGTGAAATGCTACAATGATAGATCCGCGGCGCTTTGCGGATGAAATATTTAGATCTATCCCGTTGACAATCTGTTCGGATCACCGACATGGTGGTTTCACTTGGGAATGTCGGCGAGGCGCATTTCGGCATTGTTATTGGGGATGGGTTTTATACCTGTTTCCTTTGATTGCGCTAAGAAATGTCAACAATTATCTAAAAAAAAAGCTTCATCGCCTGAATAGATTTGAAAATTTCACTCACGGAAATTAGCAAGGCCCTAATATTATACGAGTTCAATTTCGTAATATCTGATGCAGTGAGGACTACACAATCCACGGAGGCATAGATCACAAAAAATTGCACTCCCTCAGTTTCCAAATTGTAAGTAAGCTTTTGACTTTTTTGGTTCGATCCATTTTGCTATGTATCCGGTCATATTATTGTATCTAGATACATAGCTAAATGGATGTACCAAAAAGTCAAAGCGATTTACAAAACCGAAACGGAAGAAGTAGTTCAGGGAATAGAGGAATATAAACAAACCGTAGTTTAGCAGTTCGTTTAGTGGGAAAATTTTTGTAAGACAAGATAGTAGTACTTTCGGCCAGAGCGGTTAGTGTTCTCAAGCCTGTGTATTCATCGATGAAGAAAATAAGCAGCGAAAATTATCACCTTTCCTCACTTCTGTGGCGTGAAAAATTCAGGCGACAGGATGATGCGTTGATACTGGCGTAGGATGGAAATCACCGGAAGTAGGCTATAGCATGGAAATCATCAAGTAGCCGTCACCTGAACAGAGGTCCCAAACCCGGGTAAAGGAGGATGGTTTGCGTTAAGTTTGGCAAACCAGGCGTAAAAAATAGCCACTCTAATGGACAGAGGCACGAGATCACAAAAATTGCACTCCCTCCGTTCCAAATTGTAAGTCGCTTTGACTTTTTGGTTCGTCCATTTTGCTATGTATCCGGGCATATTATTGTATCTAGATACATAGCTAAATGGATGTACCAAAAAGTCAAAGCGACTTACAAACTAAGCAGGAGGAAGTAGTTCAGAATAGAAGAATATAAACAAAGCGTAGTTTAGCAACAATTCGTTTAGTGGGAAAAAATTTTGTAAGACAACATAGTAGTTGTACTTTCGTGAAGAAGCGGTCGGTGTTCTTGAGCTTGTGTATTCATCTATAAAGAAGATAAGTAGCAGAATTATCGCCTTTCCTCACTAGGCAAAACCGGAAAGGAAGCCGAAATGTGTTGGTTGTAATATGAATAAGACCATCCAACACCTTTTTCTAGATTGTCCGTATTCGAAAACGGTATGGAGGATCATCTTTTATGCTCCCGGCCTAAACCGGCCCTAGATCTATACAAGCCATATGTTTGGTACACGACTTACTAATCGAATAAAAAGGATTAGAAACTTGATTTGGGTTGGCGTCACAGCTATAAGCTGGGCCATTTGGCGCTGTCGAAACGATATTATCTTTAACAAAATGGAAGTTTTCTCGTTGTCGAAGGTTATTTTCAGATGAGCCTATTGGCTGCGGTACCGAGCCCAGTTGCAGCGTGATGAACAAGACAAGAACACACTCTCGCTAGTTAGCATAAAACTAGAAATGATTACTTTGGAGTTTCCTATAGAGGGTGGAAGCACATTTATCATTTGCTTTAGTTCTCTTTTATGTTTTTTAGAGACTTGTTTTGCTCTACCTTTTTAGCCACTACTTGTAATAATTCGTGGTACATCCTCGGATGTAGAGGCGGGATGTTTTTCTCATCCATTATCTAAAAAAGCTTCGTCGCTGAGCATTTGAAAATTTCAGTCACCTAGAAATTACCAAGGCCCTAATATTAATATATTATACGGTTCAATTACGTAATAGGCAAACTGTAAGGACTACACAATCCACGAGAGGCACGAGATCACAAAAATTATACTCCTACGTTCCAAATTGTAAGTATGCCGTGACTTTTTGGTTCGATCCATTTGCTATATATATTATTGTATCTACATACATAGCTAAATGGATGTACCAAAAAGTCAAAGCGATTTACTTTTAAACGGAAGAAGTAGTTCGGGAATAGAGGAATATAAACAAGCGTAGTTTAGCAACAGTTCGTTCGGTGGGAAAATTTTTGTAAGACAAGATAGTAGTAGTACTTTCGTGAGAGCGGTTAGTGTTCTCAAGCTTTGTGTATTCATCTATGAAGAAAATAA
This sequence comes from Hyparrhenia diplandra, assembly GCA_015847255.1. Classification (NCBI taxonomy): domain Eukaryota; kingdom Viridiplantae; phylum Streptophyta; class Magnoliopsida; order Poales; family Poaceae; genus Hyparrhenia; species Hyparrhenia diplandra. The sequence goes on from JADLZK010009872.1 coordinate 28,947, forward strand.
GCGGCAGAGTTATCACCTTTCCTCAATTCTTGGCGGCGAAAAAATTCGGGGCGAGACCGGATGATGCGTTGATGCACGCAATTGGATGGAAATCATGAAGTAGCTTCGTCACTGAGCGAAACAGAGGTCCCAAACCCGGGTAAAGGAGGAGGGTTTGCGTTAAGTTTGGCAAAACCGGCAGTAAAAAATAGCCACTCTAATGGACAGAGGCACGTATCACAAAAAAATTGCACTCCCTCCATTCAAATTGTAAGTCGCTTTGACTTTTTGGTTCGATCCATTTTGCTATGTATCCGGGCATATTATTGTATCTAGATACATAGCTAAATGGATGTACCAAAAAAATCAAAGCAACTTACAAAATGAAGCGGAGGAAGTAGTTCGGGAATAGAAGAATATAAACAAAGCGTAGTTTAGCAACGGTTCGTTTAGTAGGAAAATTTTTGTAAGACAAGATAGTAGTAGTACTTTCGACAGAGCGGGTTAGTGTTCTCAAGCCCGTGTATTCATCGATGAAGAAAATAAGCGGCGAAATTATCACCTTTCTCACTTCACGTGGCGATCGAAAAATTCAGGCGACAGGATAGCACATTGATGCCTCGTTGTTGGATGGAAATCACTGAAGTATCCATGTGAGGCTAATATTATACAGTTCATTACGCAATAGGCAATCTATTAGGACTACAAGTAACCGTAGAGTCGCGAGAACACAAAATAAATTAAATATAGTTCGAGGGAATAGAATAGTAGAGACAAACTGCGGTTTAGTAACAGTTCATTTAATAGGAGCGATCATTGTTCTTGAGTATGTATATTCATCTATAAAAAAAATAAGCATTAGTAGTTGCGTCTCCTAAAACAAAAACACAAAGGTAACAACATTAATGTAGTAGCCGGTGTCAAGTTCGGTATGTACAACTCAATACATCCATCTCGGGATAGAGTTATACAGTTCAATTACGTAATAGGCGAGTCTATGAGGAGTAGACGAGCCTTGTTTCGCTTGTTCTTGTAATCTTGCTTCATCTTGTTTCAGCTTATTCTCTCACGGGATACTATTAAACAAGCGAACAGGCTCTCAGGGGCACAGATCACCAAAAAAAAGGTAGTGGAGTATAAAGAAACTATAGTTTCGTGGCGGTTCATTTAATATGCACATTTTTGTATGACAAGATACCTGTAGTACTCTACAGGCAGTCGTGTTTACGTGAGCACGCATATTCATCTATAAAAAGAAAATAAGCGGTGGTGGATAACAACAACATTGTAGTTATATATAGTAGCGATCGGGCCCGGTAGCGGTGAGGTGTCAAGTTCGGTATGTACAACTCAATATATCCATATTATGAGGATAAAATTATAGTTCAATTACATACGTAATAGATAGTATGTGAGGACTAGTCGAACTGTTCGCTTGTGCTTGCTTCATCTTGTTTTAGCTTATTCTCTCTCACGCAGAATACTATAAGTATTAAACACAAGCGAACATGCTTCCGGAGGCACGGATCACGGAAAAACAAAAAGGTAGTTCGGGAATAGTGGAATCTAACAAGGCGTAGTTCAAGAATGCGAGCCACTGACAAGATTGATGGGCTAGATATAAAACCCTAGAATGGCCGGCCGCCTCGGTGGAGGAAGAAGCCGTCGGAGAAGGAGGTGCCGGGCGGAAGCGGCGTCGGCTTGAATGGCGCGGATGCGTCGGCGATGGCGTGGCGGGCGATGAGGCGGCCGGAAACCCTAGAGTCGCTCGTGAGGAGTGTGGCTAGGAACCAAACTCCCCGATCGAAATGAATCGCCCGCCTTGTGGGACGAGGCGGGTAAAATTTTTTGAGTTTTGTAAAGGCTCTACAGAAAAATCGTAGCGGAAAATTGGGCGGGCACGAGTAAAACGATATAATAAGCTATTCGGGCTGATTTTGGCCGATTGAATAGTATTCTGTGAAAGAGAAGCCACTTTAGCTGCAACCGGGCGCGTGGCAGGGCCGTCTGCCGGGGTCATAGTGCGAGACCCGTCCCTACGTATGTATAATGTAGTAATATATATAAGTATCTACTACTGCGTTTGTTGTCCCCTCAGATGCCATACGCCTCTCGCGATTCATTCCATCTCTCGCTCTCTTCCGTCCCTTCTCGGCTTGAGCTCGAGACGTGATGTCTCGGTCTCCTTTGGCGGAATCGTCTTCAAGTGGACGGGCGAGGAATAGGCTTCAATGGGATCCAGTTGGTGAGCTCGGCGGGTTCCCGCTCATCAGTTGTCCGGACTGCAGTCTTGCTCGGGTGGTGGAGGCGCGGACCAAGAAGGATGGTGATAACCGCGGCCGACTCTACTTCAAGTGTGCTAGGAATGGGGTGAGTATTTCGTTACGTAGTGTTGACGTGTTGTCCGGGCCTCCGGCCCCTAGTTTTGCACTAATTTGTGTGCCCGTTCTTGATACCCTAATAAGCGTAGTGTCGTTACTACCGATTTGAAAAGGAATACTTTGAGGTCTTGAAGGATCTTGGCATCATAGCTGTTCGCCCTTCGAATTGGAAAGAGGAGTCTTTGGATGAAGAAGAAGCTTGGTGGGCGGTCCAAGTGGTGACCCCAAGAAGAAAAACTTGTAGCGAATCTTTGGAGGACTTGATGTGGAAGGCTAACGTGTTTATTATTAATACATTGTATTGTCCGTGTTATCATTGGTCGTGTTCGATGTATCTTTGTAAACATGTAATAATGCCCGATGCAATGTTATTATTGTGGTATTTGCGAATATCACAACGTCGGTCACAATGCTTGGTGTCAAGATTTTGCACCCTGTGAAAAGTCAATTGAGTGGAGTGGATCCCACACGTGATTAATATGCCATCCGTTCTGGACCCATGTTGTGTAAAGGCGTGAGTGATACTCCCCTCCGTTCATAAAAAAAAAACGTAATTTTTGACCTTTTCAAAATCTAATTTGACCATTCGTCTTGTTCAACATATTTGTGTAAATTTTAAAATAAATTAGCTATTATTACAATATCTTTAATGATCTAATAAGTCATAACAAAATTGATAATATTTATATACATTATTCAAATAAAACGAATGGTCAAATTAGATTTTGAAAGGTCAAAGAATTGCGTTTTTTTTTTTGGTTGGAAACCAGTACTCCACGCTTGCCGGCCGCGTGGGTTTCGCAACTACGAACACGCCGACACTAAAAAGTGCGTGAGTAATAAAGTGACACTGTCAGGCCGAAGTCTACTCTGACGTCATCCGCCACCCTCTGCGCAGCTCGCGCAATTTTGGAGCGCGAACTCACTTCCGCGCCCCGGCTACATCTATCTCGTCGCCGTAAGCCGTCGCCGCTATAAGCTTAGCTTCACGCGTCGCCTTCCATGTACCACCACCACCGGGCGCGCGCGTCGTCCCTCGCCGCGCACCATGCAGCGGCTTCCATCGAGATGCTTGCATTGGTTGCCATCCGTCGCCAGGGGCGGAGGATCCCATGGACGACCTCACCATTACGCCGTTGTTGACGGTAACCAACGACAAATTAAATACCGTCAACACAACACCAAAAACAACCTAGAAATAGGAATTTCAACTAACATATTCCAAAGTTTTGGTGTTTATTTGGACTTGCGGTACAAACTCATGGATGATCACTTTGGGCCAAAAAGACAAAGAAAAAGAAATAAAATCAACAAATAGAAAAAGGCCCAAAGGAGCAAATGGCAAGCCCAAAGCGAAATCGCAACAAAACGTCGAAACCTTCAGGCCGGGCCAAGTCCACCTTACAACTTTTCGAGCAAGGAAGCCCAGCTGCGAAGCCGGGGCGGCCGGCCACGGCGGGAATCTTGCGCGCGCACCATACGGTGCGGCACGCACCAGGCCGAGGCGGTTCGAGCCCGGCCGGGGAGGCGGTTTGTTACCTTCCAAACTGGTGAAACCGACGTGGGATGGTCGGTTTGGCGTACATGGAAGGTTTTCCTAGGTCGGTTTGGGTGTTTTTTAGCACTTAGGTCCCTCCTCCTTGTGTATAAATAGACCCCCTCTCTCCCTCTCATCAAGCAATACAATTTCAAAGGAGAAACCAAATCCACTTGTGCAAGAGAGTAGAATTAGATCTTCTTCTTCTTCTACTTCTTCTATTCTATCTCCTAATTCTAGAGAGTGAGAGAGGGAAAGGCTAGAAAGAAGCTTGATTCTTTCTACCGGAGTTGCCGGTTCGCCCCTCGGTGTTCCGCGGTTCCTAGGAGGACGGAGTGCGAACTTGTCGGTACCCGCCCGGCTTGTACCTGCAAGCTGCTTACACTTTGGTAAGGAGTCTTGTGATTATCTTGCAGACTATTTAATTTCCATCGTATATTTCTCATTGTTGTAGACTTGCGGGATTGGTAGATCGTTTTATGTTAGTTCTTGGTGGAGGAACTCTTTGACAAGGGAACCTTGGCCAACATCAAGAAGCTGTGACCAATAGTGCAAACGTGGTGTTTGGACTAGCGTTCACCTACCTTTTGCGGTGCATCCCACGGTTGAGGGGGTAGGCGGCTCGGTCGTGACAAGCCTTGTCCGTCCCTTTGAAATCCCCCACGTTCGGGCTGTGTCGTAGAGCTAATTGCCGGACTCTACCCATTTGGGAGCGGGCGGTGCCCGGCGAGTAGACAATGGACTTTAGGAATCTTTGCCTGGAAAACTTAGCCTATAGATACCTCGCTACTCTTAAAACAAACCCTTGCCTTAGGTTGACATAGACCGAAAAGCCACCGCTTGGCGACCGTCCCCAATGAAAAAATACGATACCCCCGCTACCACCGGGTGAAGTGCTACAACGGTATTTCGCGGCGCTGCGGATTTCTCTCGGTGCGTAAGAAACACCAACAAGCATTTTTCGGCGCCGTTCTTGCAGGGACGGTTGTCGTAGTTATATATCGAGCCGAGTCAACCTACGTGATTGGTAGTATCCTTTAAACAAAAAATACCAAAAGAGTCCCCGTTACTCATGGAGCAAACCCACTATCCAAATCCTATACGCTCCCAAGGGCGAGCTCGTAGAACCACGCCAATCTGCGAAGCCAATCATAGCTTCCGAATATGAGCTCCGCCCTGGCTTTATAGCCATGGTTCAGGCCCGAGCCTTTTCAGGCTCGGAATATGAAAACCCCTATCATCACTTACGGGAGTTTGAGCAGCTCTGTGGGCTGCCTAACAATTGCGAGGCATGACACATGACACGTTGAGGTGGAAGTTGTTTCCGTTCTCTCTTCGAGAGGGCGACTCAATGGTACGCCCATAACGTAGGGTTGGTAAACGGAGAATGGGAAGAAGCTGCGAAGCGCATTCGGTGGTAGCGTTCTACCCGATATCGAGAATCGCGGCCCTGCGACAAGAGATACTCAACTTCCGACAAATAGAGGGTGAAACCTTAGGTGCAGCACAGGACCGGTTTACCACGCTTACACGATCCGGCCCGCACTGCCCATACCAAACCACATGCTTTTACAAACATTTTTGGCTAGGATTGGACAGGCGCCCGCCTCGCCGCTTGATTTAGCTGCCGGAGGGTCATTTTCACATAAAACCACAAGCGGAAGGGAAGCTCTCCTAAACCGTATTCTTGAGAATACCCTCCGCTAGAACCCATCCAAGTAGAACCCAAGCGTAAAACCGTAGAGGAGTCTCTTGGAAAAGCCGAACCCGTTAAACCCATAGAGACCCCCTCGCTGAACCGAACACAAGGAAACCGTATGCACGGATCTCCCGTTCTTCGAGGTTGACCTTATCGATCAATTCGGTGACACCTCGAAGTACGAACAATGGAAGAAACCACGGGCCCAGGCTAGCCCCGAACAACCCCTGGATAAACTCTTTCTCCAGGAGTCTCATTTAAGGAGCTAACAGACTATAATGAGCACGGAATGGTTGCGAGAGGAAGGACCTTTTCGAAGAAATTCGGATAAGTGGCCCCTCTACACCAATCCATTGCAAATACCAGGGAGATCGGGTGGAAGTCATGTATAACCCCGCTGTGGGGATAAACATAATGTCAGAAACCTTCGCACAAGCCTGTGACGAGACGGCGTTAGGACCCCACAACACGGACCTTCGCGCATAGCACCACGAACCACCATTGAAAGTCGTGGAGGTTATACATGGACAAATCTTCCAACACAAGGATGTCAAATTGTCTGCCCCGGATTTTCATATTTTTGATATCCAAGACTTCGACATCCTAATCGGGCATCCCTTGGAAAAGATTCTTGATCTACCAACATCCAGGGGATTTAGATGTCAAACTCGGGGAAGAAAAAAGTTTTCTATCCCAGTTACTCGAGCTAAAAACTCGGTAACAGTAACCCTTCCTTGAGTACGACACGCCCGAGGAGGTCATGGGAGTTATGCTATATGAGAACCCGAAAACGACCTTGAAAAAAGATGCCCAATTCTTCATTGAAGAAGAGGACGATTCGGGGAACTCATAGAACTTCCCAAAGAGGAAGAGCTAACTCGGCCTCGGTTGAGCTTAAACCCCTACCCCCGGGCCTACGCTATGTCTTCCTAAACGGCGATTCACAAGCACCGGTCATCATAAGCAATAAACTTAGTGACCGGGAGACTACCCGGCTAATAGCCGTTTTAGAGAAACACGATCGGTCTTCGGGTATTCCCTTCAAGATCCGAAAGGGGTAAGCCCAACACTATGCACACATCGCATACCTATTGACCCCGCGGTACCCCATCATGCGAACCCCAGCGCGGGGGCTCAATAATGCGATGCGTGAAGTCGTGAAGAAGGAAGTTCTCAAGCTTCTTCACGCCAGGATTATCTATCCCGTACCACCACGGTGATTGGGTTAGCCCAGTCCAAGTGGTCCCTAAAAAGGGAGGAATGACGGTCGTTGAGAACACTAAAAAACGAACTCATTCCACAAAGACAAGTCACGGTGGTGGAGAATGTGTATTGATTACAGAAAACTTAACAAGGCAACAAAGAAAGATCACTTCCATTGCCCTTTATTGATGAAATGTTGGAGCGGTTAGTGAAACACTCTTTCTTCGTTTCCTTGACGGGTATTCGGCTACCACGGATCCCGATCCACCACGATGACGAGCAAGACCACGTTCACATGCCCATACGGAACCTATGCCTACCGTAGAATGTCATTTGGGCCGTGTAATGCGCCGCTTCTTTTGGCGGTGCATGATGTCTATCTTCTCGAGACATGATCGAAGAAATCATGGAGGTCTTCATGGACGATTTCTCCGTCTATGGTAAGACCTTTGAAAGCTGTCTGAAGAACCTAGACCGGGTCTTGCAGCGATGCCAAGAAAAGGACCTAGTACTTAAGCGGGAAAAATGCCACTTTATGGTCCGAGAAGGCATCGTTCTTGGGCACCTCGTGTCCCGAGAGGGGGATAGAGGTAGACAAAGCTAAGATAGAAGTTATCGAAAAACTACCCCCCGTGAGCGTCAAAGGTATCCGTAGTTTCCTAGGCCACGCAGGTTTTATAGAAGATTCATAAAAGATTTTTCGCAAATCGCTAGACCTCTTACGGCCCTGCTAGCCAAAGATGTACCCTTTGACTTCACAGATGAGTGCTTGCACGCTTTCGAAACCCTAAAGAAAGCACTCATCTCGGCTCCGATCATCCAACCCCCGGATTGGTCGTTACCATTTGAAATCATGTGCGATGCTAGCAACTATTTGTTGGTGCGGTCCTAGGCCAAACCAAGGACAAAAAGCAGCATGCCATCGCATATGCTAGCAAAACTCTGACAGGAGCCCAGCTTAATTACGCCACGACAGAAAAAGAGCTCCTGGCAGTAGTCTTTGCTATCGAGAAGTTTCGATCCTACTTAGTGGGCGCAAAGATAATCGTTTATACAGACCATGCTGCCCTTAAGTACCTTCTCACCAAAAAGGATGCGAAACCTCGCCTGATCCGCTGGATTCTTCTACTCCAAGAATTTGATATAGAAATAAAAGATAAAAAGGGAGTAGAAAATACAGTTGCGGATCATTTGTCGCGTATGCAGGTAACTAACATGCAGGAACCACCAATCAACGATTACCTGCGCGACGACATGCTACTCAAGGTGTCGCACTTCAACCCATGGTACGCAAACATTGTGAATTACATGGTTGCAGGATATGTACCACCTGGGGAGAACAAGCGGAAGCTCCAAATGGAGAGCAGACGGCACCTATGGGATGACCCATATCTGTACAGGGTGTGTGCGGACGGCTTGCTGAGAAGATGCGTACCCAGGGAGGAAGGAATGCAGATCATCGAAAAATGTCATGCATCTCCCTACGCCGGACATCTGGGAGTATTTCGCACACAAGCCAAAATTTGGCAGTGCGGATTCTTCTGGCCGACGATGTACGACGACACGAAAGAGTTCATCAGAAGATGCTACAAGCGCGTAAGATCGGGAACATCACAGCTCGTGATGCAATGCCTCTACACTACAACCTTCAAATAGAGATATTTGATGTGTGGGGCATTGATTACATGGGGCCATTCCGTAAGTCCCATGATTAAAAGTATATCCTCGGTGGCGTGAGACTACGTGTCAAAGTGGGGAGGAGGCAATACCATGCAGAGCTGCTGATGGCAAGCACGCACGCAAGATGTTCCATGAAATCATTTTCCCCCATTTCGGAACGCCACGCATGGTGATCAGTGACGGAGGATCGCATTTCAAGGACAAGTCATTCAGGGCATTCTTGAAAGAGCTTGGCACTCTGCACAATATCGCTACCCCTTATCATCCGCAAACCGGCGGGCAAGCCTAAACCTCCAATAAAACAAATCAAGAACATCCCTGCGAGAAGACGGTCAGAGATGGGGAAGGGGTGGAAGAATAAGCTACCCGATGCTCTCGGGCATATCGGATAAACATACAAAGCCCCCATCGGCATGTCACCTACCAATGGGTCTATGGCAAAACTTGCCATTTACCGGTTAATTTGGAGCGAACACCGAGCTCATTGGGCCATCAAGAGGTGGAATATGGACGTCGGACTGCCGGAAAGAACCGTCGAGACAAATCTACGAACTAGAAGAATGG